>CM059226.1:25014231-25284231 GCA_030347435.1 Clarias fuscus | reverse complement strand
GGTGTCTTTCTGTCACGGCCAGCATTGAGGCTTTTCAGTGAGTTGTGCTGCATTGGCTTTTCTGTGGGATCGGACCGGACGGGTCGCCTTTGGTGATGTGTTAATGTTATGTGGTGTTAATGTTATGGCTGATGGTGTATGTCAGAGTTTTCCTCAGAGGTGATATTAAGATGAAGGTATTTAATGAGGAGTCATGTTCATGTTGATTTTGTATCTTTTGAAAGGTTCACAGCTCGTCACTGTGCTTTTACAGATCTAGAAGTCTGATTCTGTAGATTATAAATAACTCGAGTCAGTCGTGTCTCTATCATTAGAAATGAGTCGTAGTGTCTCTCTTTTCATTCCCAACATAATATTCGTCTGATTCCTGATCTGACCTTCCCATCTGAATCAGTGATCACAGGAGAGTCCTAATGAATAAAACACTTCACTAGTTCACGTCTAGACTACTCACTCACTCACTCACTCATCATCTATACCGCTTAATCCTGTATTCAGGGTCACGGGGAGCCCGTAGCCTATCCCAGGAGACTTAGGGCACATGGCAGGGTACACCTTGGACAGGGTGCCAATCCATCGCAGGGCACAGAAACACACACACATACACACACACTCACTCATTCACACACTACGGGCAATTTGGGAACGTCAATTAGCCTAACCTACATGTCTTTGGACTGTGATCCAAAAGGGATCAAACCCGGACCCTGGCGGTGCAAGGCGACAGTGCTAACCACTACACCACCGTGCCGCCTGTCTAGACTACTGTCTTTATTATAATATTCAAAATCAGAAATTTAATAGAGATTCATATATTTTATTTGAAATTTAGCAGATATAATTATTTATTTATTATTGATGAATTTACACATGGATACTATTTATCATTTAAAATATCTGCAAAATTACTCAGTGGAGTGTGTGTTTGTGTGTGTGTGTGTGTGTGTGTGTGTGTGAGAGAGAGAGAGACCTATAGGTGTTCACTTGTTATTAAATATGCAGTATTATATTGTATGTGTATTGACACACTGTAATTGTGTATTAAAATGTGTTATTATATAAACAAATACTTGTATATTTGTATATTTATTTGTATATTTTATTTACAGATACAAATGATTAATGTATACAGTCATGGGCAAAATTGTTGGCACCCCTGAAATTTTTCCAGGAAATAAAGTATTTCTCACAGAAAAGTACTTCATTAACACGCGTTTTGCTATACACATGTTTATTCTCTTTGTGTGTATTGGAACAAAATGAAAAAAAAAAAAAAACGGAGGAAAAAAGCAAATTTGACATAATGTCACACAAATCTCCAACAATGGGCTGGACAAAATTATTGGCACCGTGGATAAATATTGTTTCAAGCATTTGATGCTCCTTTAAACTCACCAGGGGCAAGTAACAGGTGTGGGCAATATAAAAATCACACCTGAAAGCAGATAAAAAGGAGAGACGTTCACTAAGCATGGACAACAGAAAGAGGAAAAGAGAACTGTGTGAGGACTTGAGAACCAAAATTTCAGAAAAATATCAACAATCTCAAGGTTACAAGTCGGTCTCCAGATATCTAGAGTTGTCTTTGTCCACAGTGCGCAACATTATCAAAAGTTTGCAACCCATGGCACTGAAGCTAATCTCCCTGGGCGTGAACGGAAGAGGAAAAATTTATAAAAGGTTGCAACACAGGTATGCCGCACTTAGTCACAACGCGAAGGCTGAGGTTCTTTTCACAGATGTTTAATATGTTCATTGACACCGTAGAACTAAATAAACAGGACAAATATATAACAGACATCACATTAAATTACACAGAAAACATGCATACAACATTAAACTCAGAAATTAACAAAAATATCTTTACATACCACTTTTGCCCGCTTGTGCACTAAGAGAGGGGGTTTATCTTAAACTTTCTTGGCTGGATGGCTTACATTCGTCAAGAGAAAATTCTATACACCTCCACACCACAGCATCGCTCGTCTCCTCATGCCGAGGAAAAACAGGAAGTGGCATGCAAAATGCAATATGGGAAAAGAAATAAAACATGACCAAAGTTCTTGTATCTTAATCAAACAAACGACAACTGAATATAAAACCCACAAGTAACATTATAAAATAATCAAAGTATAAAATTATACTAATTAAATCAATCAACATTAATTTAAATAATTGATTGAAGTACACAAGCGCCATCTAGTGGAAACGAAACAAAACTGTGTGTCAGTAAATACAACAGGATAGTCCGGATGGTGGAGAACCAGCCCCCAAACAAGGGCTCAGGGATCATCAGTGTCAGCGCGAACTATCCGTTGACATTTAAATCAAATTTAAACGCTTTGGCAGGAGACCCAGGAGGTCCCCACTGCTGACACAGAGACATAAAAAAGCAAGATTACAGTTTGCCAAAATACTTGAGTACACCAAGATAGAGCTTTATGGTAAAGCACATCATTCTACTGTTTACCGGAAACGGAATGAGGCCTCCACAGAAAAGAACACAGTACCTACAGTCAAATATAGTGGAGGTTCAAAGATGTTTTGGGATTGTTTTGCTGCCTCTGGCACTGGGTGCCTTGACTGTGTGCAAGCATCATGAAATCTGAGTATTACCAAAGGATTTTGGGTCGTACTGTAGGGCCCAGTGTCAGAAAACTGAGTTTGCGTCAGAGATCTTGGGTCATCCAGCAGGACAATGACCCCAAATATACTTCAAAAAGCACCCAGAAATGTATGGCAACAAAGCGCTGGAGAGTTCTGAAGTGGCCAGCAATGAGTCCAGATCTAAATCCCATTGAACACCTGTGGAGAGATCTTAAAATTGCTGTTGGGAAAAAGCACCCTTCCAGTATGAGAGACCTGGAGCAGTTTGCAAAGGAAGAGTGGTTCAAAATTCCAGGTGAGAGGTGTAAGAAGCTCATTGATGGTTATAGGAATTCAGTTATTTTTCCAAACCAAATATTAAATTAGGGGTGCCAATAATTTTGTTCAGCCCATTGTTGGAGTTTTGTGTGACATGATGTCAAAAACGCTTTTTTTTCCTTCCTTTTTTGTTTTGTTCCAATACATACAAAGAGAATTAGCATGTGTATAACAAAAGATGTGTTAATGAAGTACTTTTCTGTGATAAATACTTGATTTTCTGGAAAAAATTTCAGGGGTGACAACAATTTTGGCCATGACTGTATAAGCATAAATATATATACAGTGGAACCTTGGATTGTGAGTAACTCGGTTTGTGAGCATTCTGCAAGACGAGCAAAACTGTTAAATACATTTTGACTTGATAAACGAGCAAGTTTTGATATAATAGAGTATCATGTATCACGCATGCACTTCTTGTTTTGACGCCGAGCGTCACATGATCACAACTGAGCCAATGGCTCTTCTCACTCTCGCTGTGGAATTGTGAGTAATTGTCTCCCATGCTGGGTCTCAATGCGCTTGAGTCAACATCCGTGCGCGCGTGTACTGTTTACTAGAATACTGTGACCACGTGTCTGCGAGTAGAGCATCTTTTTTCCAGTTTCTCTCCCTTTGTCAGAAAGCAATGATTCTGTTAGTGTGTCTGTCTGTGTGTGTGTGTGTGTGTGTGTGTGTGTGTGTGTGTGTGTGTGTGAGTCCCATTAGGGACTTCTTTAACAAGGAAAATCTCTAATGACATTCACACGCGGACACCCACACACACACATGAACACACTGCTCTGTTGCGATTCTTTTCAAAGGTAAAGTGCAGGTTAACTTGTTTTACTTTTACTTTATAGCAGTGTTTCCACTAGTGTGCGTGCGCTCGAGTGTCATTAGAGATGTTTCTTGTTAAAGAAGTTTTCCGATAAAGCAGTGTTTCCATTGTGTGTGTCTGTGTGTGTGTGTGTGTGTGTGTGTGTGTGTGTGTGTAAGAAAGTCTCCCCACACAGTAGCTCTCAAATAAGAGGGGAGGGAGGGCTACTGTGTAAGACGAGAGAGAGGGGGGGGGGGGAAGTCATTCCACCTCTCGTCTTACTTTAGCTTCACACACAGACATACACATACAGACACAGGGCATGTGCGTATAAACACAAATGGAAACATTTATCTGTTGGGATTTATTTTTTACTTTTTTGAAAGGTGAAGTGCAGGTTAATTTGTTTTATTTTTAATTTATATTTGGTATTAATTATTTTATATATTTATATCTTTGGATTGTGTTGTCGATTCACTTTGATATTCAAGTGTTTTAATATACAATATACACACTTCCAGAACTAATTATACTCACAATCCAAGGTTTAACTGTACAGATATTCAGTTATAAATGTGAGTGATATACAGTGAGGTAAAAAGAACTGGAACACACATGAACTAGAAAACACAGAACACATGAACAACATATCAGTATAACTTTATTAGTGTCTTTTATTCTCCATGTATTTCTCTACACAGGTGTTCTCACTCAGGACAGTGGATGGGGTGTGAATTATCCTGATAAGTCGATCTGTGCTGTGAGAGGATTCAGTGTCTCCATTCCCTGTAGTTATTATTATCCAACATCAAATCCCAACATTCAGGTGACACAAAAGCTTTGGTGCTCAATGAACTCAAACACAGGAATTTGTACAGCCCCTCCGTATGTTTATAGCAGCTCATCAAACACCAAGTCAGACTTTGAGTACGTTGGAGACGACAAATCAAACTGCACTTTGTTAATCCACAATGTACAGTTCAGTTATTCTGGAGAGTACAGATTCAGATTTATAACTAATGTGGACAGAGCAGAGGCAGGTGATCCTGGAGTGACTCTACAAACTGCAGGTAAGATTTAATGATTACAATGAAAACACAAAATTATCTATTACTTCCTGATGAACTTTAAATCATTTTGCGTTATTCATGAACTGTAAGAGTAAATTGGAGTCGAGCTTTAATTAGATCAGGACGTCTCATTTAGCCGATGTTTATTATTCAATACTACATGTTTATCTGTGTGAGAAATCCTGGTGTGTAACTGAAATCTAAACTAACACACACTCTCAGAACAAACAGTACTAAACTGTACAGATGCTGGAGCGCTACTCTTATCTTTTGTACCTTTAACATCAATATTTCAGCTGGAAAGTTGAATATCGTGTCCCTTTAAAATGACTGAAGCTTTTCCTGATCTTTTAGATTGGAGCTTAAAGATCCACTATGTGCGCTGTTCTGTAAGATCCAGAAGGTGTACAGTTCAGTGATGAGGAATGGTGCAGTTTAGTGCAGATGTTTTCTGTGATTGTATTGTAATGAATCAGTAAGAAGTGCAGTACTCTCCCCACACACAGTGTTAATGTCATCATGTCTTACTCACTAACACCTGATACTGACTCAGTTACTCCACTCTTCTGTGTGTTATTATCCCTGCTGCTGTCACTCAGTACACACACACACTCCACTGCACTTTATTACCCAATAATCAGGGAGTTGTGTTCAAGAAAACTGTGTTTAAGAAAAGATTTAAAAGATTTTATTGAAAAAAAAAAACATTATGGTTTAAGATCAGCTGTACTATAATTATTGATCCCCTCTCAGTGCTGATTGAGTGACGTGGAGTCTTTCCTGCTCTCTGTAAAAGATTTAAAGGTGTCACTAATCAGGCTCAGTGGAAACGGAACCCTTAAACAAGGAGACTCGTTAAATCTGACGTGTGATGTGAACTGCACACACAGTTCCTCACAGTTTGTGTGGTCTAAGAACAACGAGCAGTTAAACACATCAGGACCCGTTCTTCACCTTCCTGCTCTAACCGTGAGGGATTCTGGGAATTACACCTGCACTTGGAAAACCAACGAGACGTCAGGATCTAAAACTATCAGCCTTCAGGTCGAGGGTGGGTCCGTCTGCTCACAACACTCCTGAATGTCTCGAGTGATTACTGAAGGAAATAAAGTGACTCGTGTTCAGTTAAATATTCACATGAGAAATACTGATTATGTTTTCTGTTCACCAGGTGAAAGTCCTGCTGGTCGGTTGATCTGGATGATAGTTTTAGTGACAGCTGGAGTGATGTTCATGGTGTTCGCTCTCCCAGCTGTGATTTACAACAGGAGGTAAAACTCTGCATGTTTTTATACACAACAAATGTCTTAATAAACAGCAGCATTCTTACCAATTCTTCCTCATTTTGTGTCTTCTAAATGTTTGTGTGTGTGTGTGTGTGTGTGTGTGTGTGTGTGTGTGTGTGTGTGTGTGTGTGTGATTGCAGACTCGTCCGCACTGAGCAGCTGAAGGAGGACGATTCAGACATCTACACCACAGTACAGTACAATACATTCACCATGAACTGATCCACTTTCACACCTCAGTTACTTCATTCCAGACTTCTGCATGTGAATTTCCCCTGAGAGCAGAAAGTACAAAGACACCAGCAACGTATCTCTCTACAGCTAGTTCATACACTGTTCATAGACACATTTATAATGAATTAGTAAACCTGTGTGTGTGTGTGTGTGTGTGTGTGTGTGTTATTCCTTTTACACCACATCACTGCGTTCACTATCGGTGGCGGCCGGTCAATACGGGGCGCAGGAGCGCCGCCCCCTTAAAGTTAGGCAGAGAAGAATGCTACTTTAACATGTAATTATTAACATAATAATTGGCAACCGATTAATCGGAGCACCCCTACCATAAACAATCATTTTTATTCTGTTCATCTGGAGCATCGTACACGTACCTGTTAATGAGCTGTTACTATAGAAACATTAATATATTAGAATGAGTTTATTAATATAAACCTGTGATTTGCAGCTGAACTTCTGTCAGAGCTGCTGTTATAGAAAATTAATCAACACCTTCCGACCAATCAGGATCCAGAATTCGACAGCGCTGTGGTGAAGGTTGGATTAGAAACAAGTGCTACTGATACTGAGCTTTGGTTTTATCACTTACTGCTCTAAAGAATCTTTACATCTTGAATTTACTGGAACAGGTTTTATTTCTACTTTATTGCTTATTGTTGTATAAAGTCACTTACAGATGTCAGGTATTTATATGAATTTGTGATGATTCATGAATCATACACCATGTTTTTTATGTTTTATTATTTTTTAATCACGACTATCTCATGTAACATTTCTCAGCCAATAAAAATGAACAACAGAAACTGGACTGAAACTGGAGGTGTGATGTTACTGATTATTCCAGGGTCAAGAACTTTTTCAAATTGTCAAATGCATCGACTTTCCTTCTACAATGAAACTCTTATTGTGTTTGTTCTCACAGACGATACTGAAAACACAACAAAACTAAACTAACTGTTGAATATTAAAAAATAAAATAACCAAAGATATTTTCAAGGTGTATAAAGTTGTGTCTGCTGGAACAGAATTATATTATTATTCAACATAAATTCAATGAAAAACTAAAATTCTCATAAATAAACTTGGTGATATTTACATGAGGCTTTGAGCAGCTTACTGTAATGTGTAACTTCAGTATTTTTTACTTTAGCAACTTCACTATATCATTCTGTTGATTGTTTAATTATTGTGTTAGTCTGCTATGGCATAATGTTAATGTGAATAAAGTGTTTATTATTTATTAAACTGACTTCTCTAGTCTCATATCTGACCTTTAATGAAATTAATGTATAAATGCTCCTGTGTGATGTCACGTGATTATTTATTTCTATATTTAATAACTAAATCAATCATGCATTGCTCAATGCTGCCCTCTAGCGGTGAACCTGAACCTCTAGTGGGTCTCTATATTCACTGAATGGAGAATTTCTGCACTGATATATTTTAGTCCTGATGAAGTAAATGAAGGTAAACATGTTGTTCTGCTCTTATTAAACTATCATTTGGGATGCACCATGTCAAGTCAAGTGTTTTCTGATTAAAACAGCTATTTTATCTGTTTACTGCCTTGTTTATTGCTGTGATGATTTTGAGAAAAATCTTGGGTAAAAGTCCTACTATCGGACTAGTTACTTAAAAATTACTTTACAAATGACTTTTTAACATGTTCACACGTGAGCAAAACTAATCAGAAAAATCATTCTTATGCTAACAATGTAAGCTATATTAAACAGCACCATTAAACACAGGAATGAGCGGGTCAATAACTGTACTGCAGACAACCACTAGGGGGCATCAGATACATTTTGGCTTCTCTTCTGACTGTTTTATTCTCTTACATTTGACTCCTAGCTCAGTTAAATGGACTTGCCTTGTAATTGTAGGTACTTCCGCACTGTGCACAGTGTCTCAACTAATACTTTTGTCCCAAAGACTTTGAAATAAACTGATCTATAATCTTTATATGTATAGTAACATACACTCACTCACTCACTTATCGTCTATACTGCTTTATCGTGTATCCTGTGCAAGGCGACAATGCTAACCACTACACCACCGTGCCGCCTCAGTAACATACAATTTCTTTAAAAAGAAATTTAAAGTAAAAAAATTCATATATCATCGTATGTAGTGTAAATACAATTAGATTTAGTTTTTCTCATCCTGTAATTAGCACATCACTGATTATTTTATCACAGCACATCCCACAAGTGTTTTATTCAGTATATCACTATATTCACTTCTCTATGCTGTATAACTGAAGTACCTGGTTTGTTTTTCAGGAGAGATTCACAGGCCAGGTGGTAGCCTTGGCACTGCCCCTTCTGTTGATTCTGGGCCTGCTGGCCGTACCAGGGCTGCTATGGCTGCTGGACCTGCCGAGTCTGCTGGTACTGCTGCTCCTGGTGATTCTGTTGATGCAGCTTCTCCTATTGTCCCCTCTGGGGTGATTCGTCAGCAGCCACCACATTGTTGCTGTCGGTGGTGGTGTTATTACTGTTATTGTTATTATTAGTATGATTATTATTATTATAATATATTTGATTAATAAATTCAAAGTGACCAACCTGGTCCCCCGTTTTCATTTGCCTTATAATTAGACCTGTAGTTACTGTCCATTTGGCCTGAATCTGTTTGCGATCTGTATCTTTTATCTTTTTACCTGAGGCTTTTAATCCATTTGTACCACATGCCAATAAGGCAGCGTTACCTAGCAACAGTCTGTAGTGAATGAACTAACTTCAACATAAAACATATTTATGAGCAAATAGATGTGCTGTGAGAGGAGTCAGTGTCTCCATTCCCTGTAGTTATTAACAGCTAAATTAGCAGGTGCTATAAATGCTTTGGTGTAATTGACAGGCTGCCATGATCTCTGACCGCCACCAGAGGGAGAAGGTGAGCTGTCTCTCTGTAATTAGTGGTAACCAGCTCCACCTGTGACTGACCTGTTTAAGGGGTGCTTACAGGTTACTCACAGTGTTCAGCCTGTGAGGCTAAGACTGGGCTGTAAATAGTAATTTGAACACTAGCACTGCACTCTAGTCCTTTGTTTTGTGGTTCGCCCTCTGTAGTGAGCAGTCAGAGGTTTCTCTCCTGACAGTTCAGGCCTTTAGTTTCTCCTTTGTTCCCATTCTCACTGCTCATCAGAGTTTCTTTGTTTTGGTTTGCTGTAGTGGGAGTGACAGGCCTCGTACCCCTTAAGCGGAGCTCTGCTTTTCATTTCAGTCCTGCTCATGGTTCTCTGGTAATGTTCTAACCCTGAAGCAGTGGTTTTTTCAGTTTGCTCCTTTTCCCCATAAATAGAACTGAGTGTGTTGGTCTGTGCTCATTATTTCCTGTTTTGGTGGTTTCTGTTCATCCTCCTTATCTGTTCTGCGCTTGGGTCCTGTCTATTGTAGTATTAGTTGCGTCTTGCTCAGTTTACACAACCTGAAAAAGAAATCAACATACCTGTCTGTACACCCAACATATTTAGTTAACATTTCCAGTCGTTGTTAAACCACATCTTTTACAGTTACATCCTCTGCGGAATGATGGGGTTTTATTATTAAAGCCTCAGACGTGTCACACAAAGTTTAAGAATAGTTTCAACATGTTGAATTGCAGAGGCGGAAAGAGAAATAAACTTTTGTACTCAAGTTAAAGTATTGTTACTTCAGAGAAATTTTACTGATTCCACACACACACACACACACACACACACACAGACAGAGTTCTGATTTGTTGGTCTGCCTTTGACTGGAGCTTAATCACAGAATCCTTTTCCAGTTACAAAAGCCTGACTGTGATGTGAGGGCAGATTCAGGTGTAACAGGTTGAGCCAAATGCCTACAGATGAACCTTGACTTGAATATTCTTGTCCATATTTGCCGGTAAAACTAAAACCTTACTGGGTACGTCTTCAGAACTAGAAAACTTTTCTGGAGGGACAATCAGATATCAGGGGTGTCACTATACATGGTATACAAACCATTAGTAGAACTTCATTAATCTCCTTTATTCTCCATGTATTTCTCTACACAGGTGTTCTCACTCAGGACAGTGGATGGGGTGTGAATTATCCTGATAAGTCAATCCTGTGAGAGGATTCAGTGTCTCCATTCCCTGTAGTTATTATTATCCAAAGGTCCAACAGGTTTCAGCGTGAGAGCCGGAGTGTCCACACTGAGCAGCAGAATGAGGTGATATCCCCAAGTGGTGCAGCGGTAAAGTGCTCGCTCTATCATCCAGAGTTCGTGAGGTCACAAAGCTCTCTCACAAGAGGGGGAAACAAACAGCAAACAGGGTGCACTATTATGTACTGGTTTCTATGAACTGAAACCCTGTGTATACTTGCCTCACAGATGTGAAAAATATATACTTATAGAACGCGAAATGTCTGCTTTTAAATAAACTAATGCAAAACAAATGATGTAATGATGTAATTCGTATGAAACGTGAATATGTCCTCTGCAGCTGAGATTTCAGCTATTTTGCAAAATGCCCCTTTGCGCCATCTGGCAGTCATTTCAGGGATTACTTTAAAAGGCGTCCTGAGTGTGACAGTAGAGCACATTCTGGTAACCTTCCTACTGTACAGTAGGTAGTCAACCGGAATAATGGTTTTATCGCCGCGTCTCACACATTTGGATTTGTGCGTTTGCTGGCATTTACTGCTGAGTGGCGCTGTATAACTATAGACCGACGCCTCAGGCCTTAGTCCATTCTCTCAAGGATTAATGAGCCGAACACATAGTAGCGGATAAAATCAAGTGTAACATTGTAGTTAAACGAATTCATAAGCACAGTACTAAAATTTCAGTACAAATGTAGAATGTAGAATTGAGAATGTAGAATTTAAGCACAGTAAACGTTAACACAGTGAGCCTTTAGATTTTATCATGTGTAATTAGAAAAGCTACGCATGTAGAGATTTGTGTCATATTATATTTTGTGTTTTTTAAATTTGTAGTAGATTTATTAACTGAAATAAATGAAATTAAATGACCATAAAATTAAATAATTGTCAGGATGTGATACTGAGTCAGCAGATGCCGATTTCATTCAGCAGCTCTTGTGTTTTTGCGTTGTTGTTAGAAAGAAATGCAGTAGGCTATTATGATCATCATAATTTTCTTTAATAAATAATGACCCCCGTTGCTCTCTGCTACCGCTGGCCAAACCTTATGAAATACAAGTGAAACATTAAATGAATTAACAATCACAGTACTAAAATTACATTACCCTTTGAGCATTTAAATTAAATATAGGCATTTCTTATTTTCATAAAATTTAAGCAAAGTAAATGTATACCTTTATATCTAGCCTTTAGATTATATCATGTGTAACACTAGTGTATTGTCAGATAACAGATTCTGCGTGTGCAACAGAAAAAGTTCGTCAGATTAATCTGCAAAAACGATATAATAAAGCTATACAGTGGAACCTCGGATTGCGAGTAACGTGGTTTGCGAGTGTTCTGCAAGACGAGCAAAGATTTTAAATAAATGTTGACTTGGAAAACGAACGAAAGTCTTGGTTTATGAGTACCGAGTATCGTGTATCACGCATGCGCTTCTTGTTTTGACGCCTAGCATCATGTGATCACAACTGAGCCAATGGTTTTTCTCTCTCTTGTGCTGCAGAATTGTGGGTAATCATCTCCCCTGCTCGGTCCTAGTGCTCGTCTCTCACAGGTATAGTCAACATCTTTGTACGCGTATACTGTTCCCTTTCAAAAGCTACACTCGATGCTGCGTGAAAACGCTATGGGAACATCTCTTTGTTCTCCGGTTGTGAGATGTCAAAACCGCTGAATACTTCGACTTATAACCTCAGTCACGTCACCGAATAAGGTGCACCTGCAGGTTATAAATAGGAGTGAACATATATATATATATATATATATACTGTATATATACTGTATATAAAATTTAAAAAACAAATAATAAACACAATATAGCTACAACCTGCAAATGTTATAACCACTAGTTAACTGCCCTAGTTTAATTATAATTTATGGTCATGATTTTTTATTTACAGAATTTTATGGTTTGTGATGACAAGAGAGGGCAACGAATATGATGTAACAGCTTTCTTATAAAATGCTGATTAATTCTGTAAAAATGAAGCAAAGAGTGGTAATGCTTGAAGACAGAGATGGTGATCTAAAAGTGAAGTGAAACTCTAAATGAGGCTGGAGACTAGATGATAATTGGTGTTCATTAATCAAAAGTTAGAGAGAAAAAAATAATTTAAAAAATTTGCTTGTTTTGTGAAACTCTCGGAAACTGGGTTACTCACAATCTGTCACACCTGTGCCGCCTCGGTCCCGGGGGATAAGATCTGGCTCACCGGATTTCTGAGCCCGCCTCTTTGTCCCCCCCTAGTGTGCCTGTTTGGACTGTGTTTATTTTTGTTTGGTTTGTTTTAGTTTGATTGTGCTTACGAGTGCAAGTAAAGAAATAAACGTGTGAGACTTGAACCCTGCATCTGCGTCCGCCTCTCGTTGACAACATGACACAATCTAAGGTTCCATTTATTTACAAAGTGAATATTTTTACAATTTGCAATTAGAGCAAATATGTAAAAAAAAAAAAAAAAACATTAAATACATGTTAAATTTTTCATTCATACTATGAAAAATTATTAGCTTGCGCTTTAAAGATGCACTGTAGCTTAAATATGTATTATCAATTTAACCTTTACAAATATCTTCATAAAGCATTGTCTAAGGTCAGTGACAGTGTAGCATTTCTACAGACGTGAAAAGAGCAATAAACTTTTGTATTGTTACTTCAGTGAAATTTTATTATAAAATTTCATTATAAAGAAAGAAGTAGCTCATGAGACATTCACTCAGAGGAAAAAGTTACAGGAAATTTTTTTAACAGCGGGGTGGGATGGGGGATTCTAGTGTAGTTCAAAAACGACAAGCAGATATAAATCTCAAACTGGTTGTTTTTAATTGAAGGAACACCTTTGCATAATAAAGCTGTTGCTTTTCTTGTGCTTGAAAATCAAAGTGGTCACTTAAATATGGCGTCACGTCCCAGTCTAGTGTCGGCCGAACAGCAAGAGAATGGTTCAGGGTTCTATTTTAAACTGTATGGAAATGGTGGTATATGGCAGAAAGAACTAGACCCAGTCATTAGCTGATGAAATAATGAGGTTTGTATTGCTTTACAAAAATACACACACAGACACAGACACACACACACACACACACACAACACCAGGATCAGCTTCACAAAAGAAAAAAAAAATCACAGGAATTATCTCATAATTATGACATTCTGATCCCATAATTATGACTTACTATCTCATAATTATGACTTACTAACTCTTAATTATGAGATAAGGGGGAGCAGTCTGTGGCAGGGGGACTTTTTAGTGCATGACATCGGAAAAAGAAGGTTACTGCAGTTAAGTGCCTCATTGCACACCCATGGAGATGTAGCAGCTATCCTATTGTTTAGCTTGATGATTGTACATTAGTCAAATTTACTAGTACTATCCAAATTACTCAATGACATTAATATCTCCAAGTGTCTCAATCCAAGAAAGAAAGAAACACAAATTAAATTCTGCAATATTTGCTCTATTTTCCCCGTCTTGTCCCGATGACCTAACACTACCTTTTGTCATGAATATGAGATCAGGATCTTATAATCATGAGATATTAAGTCATAATTATAAGTTATTAAGTAATAATTATGAGATAATTTATGTGATTTTTCTTTTGTGAGTGCAATGCACTTCTGTAGAGCAAGGCTGGTTATGTTATACATTAGCATAGAGTTCAGAATCGTCCTCCATCTGCTGGACATTTGCATAGATCTTAGAATCGTCCGTCTTTTGCTGCTCAGTGTGGACACTCCTGCTCTCACGCAGAGACCTATTTCTGAGGCACAAACTGCACGTTAATTGTTGTGAGTTGATGGAGAAATAATTAAGCATTGCAATTTGTACCATGACACTGTCCTATGAATTAATAATGCATAATCCTATTCATTATTCATTTGGAGTGTTTAGACTGTACAGAATGTACTGTATAAAATCACAATTTTACCTCCCACTGTAAATTACAGCTCCTAAGAAGACTGAGACGAGGACACTCACTCCAGCTGTCACACCAAGAATCATCAAGACTGACCAGGGATCAGGATCAGGATTGTACCCTGTTAAAAACAACAGTATTTAGGGTGTGAATATTTAAATTTTCCTTCAGTAATCACTGGAGACATTCAGGAGTGTTGTGAGCAGACGGACCCACCCTCGACCTGAAGGCTGATGGTTTTAGATCCTGACGTCTCGTCGGTTTTCCAAGTGCAGGTGTATTTCCCAGAATCCCTCACGGTTAGAGCAGGAAAGTGAAGAACGGGTCCTGATGTGTTTAACTGCTCGTTGTTCTTAGACCACACAAACTGTGAGGAACTGTGTGTGCAGATCACATCACACATCAGATTTAACGAGTCTCCTTGTTTCAGGGTTCCGTTTCCACTGAGCCTGATTAGTGACACCTTTAAATCTTTTACAGAGAGCAGGAAAGACTCCACGTCACTCAATCAGCACTGAGAGGGGGTCAATAATTATAATACAGCTGAATCCTAAAATTTGAGTCAACATTTTAAAAAATAATGTGCTCATTTAGTTTACTCTTTATAAATTATATTTCCTCAAAAAAGATGGCAGTGGAACCTTGGATTGTGAGCATAAGAAATATTTATAAGAAAATTAAATATTCATATAAAAATAATGAATACAAAATCTGAAGTAAAAATAAAACAGAATACACTAACAGACAAAGGTACTCGCAATTCTCTGTATTTTTAAGGTTTCTTCTGTATTTTTATTAAGATGTGTTTTCTATATAATGTCTTATACCAAAGCGCTACTGAATTATTGACTCTGATGGTCAGAAGGTGATGACTGTTTGCAACAAAAAAAAAGGTCAATTATTATTATACAGCATGCACATATTTCATTTAAATATATCAGCGGACGAAAATAGTTTTGTTAACTGATGGTATAAAACACTCCTTTACAGTGGAACCTTATGGATAGTTCATTATGCAAAAAAGGAAATTTACCTGCCACTTGTAGAGTCACTCCAGGTTCACCTGTCCATTCACCATCAATCCAATCAGTTATAAATCTGAATCTGTACTCTCCAGAATAACTGAACTGTACATTGTGGATTAACAAAGTGCAGTTTGATTTGTCGTCTCCAACGTACTCAAAGTCTGACTTGGTGTTTGATGAGCTGCTATAAACATATGGAGGGTCATGACACCTTCCTGTGTTTGAGTTCATTGAGCACCAAAGTATTTGTGTCACCTGAAGTCCCTTTGGATAATAATAACTACAGGGAATGGAGACACTGAATCCTCTCACAGCACAAACCGGCCCGGGATATTTCACACTCCAATCACCTGAGAAATGTGTTTACATTAATGCAGTCAAGATTTCAAAATGTCAAATTTTAAAAAAGATACTGTATCTCTTTTTCAAGGTCTACACTGAAGACAAGGCATGTACAGATCCTATTAATAATTTTAGACATTTCTCCAAATATTCCAACACAGACCAACACATACAGTCAGGAGTGTTGTGAGCAGACGGACCCACCCTCGACCTGAAGGCTGATGGTTTTAGATCCTGACGTCTCGTCGGTTTTCCAAGTGCAGGTGTAATTCCCAGAATCCCTCACGGTTAGAGCAGGAAAGTGAAGAACGGGTCCTGATGTGTTTAACTGCTCGTTGTTCTTAGACCACACAAACTGTGAGGAACTGTGTGTGCAGGTCACATCACACGTCAGATTTAACGAGTCTCCTTGTTTAAGGGTTCCGTCTCCACTGAGTCTGATTAGTGACACCTTTAAATCTTTTACAGAGAGCAGGAAAGACTCCACGTCACTCAATCAGACACAGACAAACATGCGGTATTGAATAATAAACAGCAGATAAATTAGCTTTTTTTATATAAAATGAAGGCTTGCCCTAATTTTGTATTTATAGTTCATGGTTCGAAAGATCTACAAAATGATTTTATGTGTTCCTGTAGAGAAGGACAGTAAATTATGCAAATAGAGAATCATTTTAGAAGTACTTTTTTATATTTAAAATCGTACAACTTACCTGCAACTTGTAGAGTCACTCCAGGAAAACCGGTCCCTCTGTCCACATTAGTTATAAATCTGAATCTGTACTCTCCAGAATAACTGAACTGTACATTGTGGATTAACAAAGTGCAGTTTGATTTGTCGTCTCCAACGTACTCAAAGTCTGACTTGGTGTTTGATGAGCTGCTATAAACATACGGAGGGTCTTTGCATAGTCCTGTGTTTGAGTTCATTGAGCACCAAAGCATTTGTGTCACCTGAATGTTGGGATTTGATGTTGGATAATAATAACTACAGGGAATGGAGACACTGAATCCTCTCACAGCACAGATCGACTTATCAGGATAATTCACACCCCATCCACTGACCTGAGTGAGAACACCTGTGTAGAGAAATACATGGAGAATAATATAATAGATTACACTGATGTAGTGGTTTAAAGTTTTAATAAGAGCAGAAACACTTTCCTTAGCCTGACCGTGTAACAGGCGGTTGCCTAGTTACAGGCTCCTGCCCAGCCTGGGCGCTGTGGCGCGCTTTCCTGGTAATTTTATAAAACACGAAGAAAGGCTAGGCTAACAGCAGCAACTACACAACTAATGCCTTGTCTGAACCCGAACGTGGGATATTTTTGTCCAAAGTGCACGGGAGTATATTTGTTTTGTGTAAGGTCTGCTGAGGCTCTTTCAGAGCATATGTTTATGTTTGGAATTTACCTGCATTCCTTCTGCTGTGGTTACGCAAGAGTTTTTTTTTCTTTGTTTGTGTTTTTCTTTTCTGCTCTTTTCTGCTCCCAAAAGCTCACCACAGCCTACCATCCACAGACCAACATCACAGAATGAATTAATCGGACATTGAAGTTCATGATTGCTGCGTTTGTCAAAGAAAATGACACACAGTGGGACCAATGGCTTCCGGGGTTCCGGTTCACTATCAATACGGCCTGGCAAGAAAGCACTGGTTACAGCCCTGCAGAGATAGCACTGGGACGCCAGCTAAAGGGGCCATGGGAGAGAATGCTGCATCGAAACTTCTCACCTGACCATCCTGCCTATGTAACAGTGGATCATCAGGAAGCACTGTTTCAAGTCGTCCGGAGCAACGTAGCCCGTGCATAGGAGTGTCAGGGGAAGTATTATAACTCTAGATGGCGGGTGGTCAAGTTCAGTGAGGGCGAACACATGTGGGTCCGTGCTTTTCCTCAGTCTCGCACATGGCCAAACTAGCCCCGAAATGGAGAGGACCGGCTTTAATTAAGAAGGTCCTTAACAATGTTAATTACCAGGTAGAATTAGTGAATCAAGCCGGACCATTTACGGTCCATGTGGTTAATTTAAAACCCTTTTTCGGCAAAGTCACGCCTTTTTCAGAGGGGGAGGAAGTGTAACAGACGGTTGCCTAGTTATGGGCTCCTGGCCAGCCTGGGCGATATAGGGTGCTTTCCTGGTAATTTTATACACACGTGGACAAAATTGTTGGTACCCTTCGGTCAATGAAAGAAAAACTCACAATGGTCACAGAAATAACTTTAATCTGACAAAAGTAATAATAAATAAGAATTCTATGAATGTTAACCAATGAAAGTCAGACATTGCTTTTCAACCATGCTTCAACAGAATTATTAAAAAAAATGAACTCATGGATCAGGCCTGGACAAAAATGATGGTACCCCTAACTTAATAGTTTGTTGCACAACCTTTTGAGGCAATCACTGCAATCAAACGATTCCTGTAACTGTCAATGAGACTTCTGCACCTCTCTGCAGGTATTTTGGCCCACTCCTCATGAGCAAGCTGCTCCAGTTGTTTCCGGTTTGAAGGGCGCCTTTTCCAGACAGCATGTTTCAGCTCCTTCCAAAGATGCTCAATAGGATTGAGGTCAGGGCTCATAGAAGGACACTTTAGAATAGTCCAATGTTTTCCTCTTAGCCATTCTTGGGTGTTTTTAGCTGTGTGTTTGGGTCATTGTCCTGTTGCAAGACCCATGACCTGCAACTGTGACCCAGCTTTCTGACACTGGCCAGCACATTTCTCTCTAGAATCCCTTGATAGTCTTGAGATTTCATTGTACCCTGCACAGATTCAAGACACCCTGTGCCAGATGCAGCAAAGCAGCCCCAGAACATAACAGAGCCTCCTCCATGTTTCACAGTAGGGACAGTGTTCTTTTCTTCATATGCTTCATTTCTCCATCTGTGAACGTAGAGCTGATGTGCCTTGGCAAAAAGTTCCATTTTTGTCTCATCTGTCCATAGGACATTCTCCCAGAAGCTTTGTGGCTTGTCAACATGTAGTTTGGCATATTCCAGTCTGGCTTTTTTATGACTTGTTTTCAACAATGGTGTCCTCCTTGGTCGTCTCCCATGTAGTCCACTTTGGCTCAAACAACGACGGATGGTGCGATCTGACACTGATGTTCCTTGAGCATGAAGTTCACCTTGGATCTCTTTAGAAGTCTTTCTGGGCTCTTTTGTTACCATTCAGATTATCCGTCTCTTTGATTTGTCATCAATTTTCCTCCTGCGGCCACGTCCAGGGAGGTTGGCTACAGTCCCATGGATCTTAAATTTCTGAATAATATGTGCAACTGTAGTCACAGGAACATCTAGCTGCTTGGAAATGGTCTTATAGACTTTACCTTTAACATGCTTGTCTATAATTTTCTTTCGAATCTCCTGAGACAACTCTTTCCTTCACTTCCTCTGGTCCATGTTGAGTGTGGTACATACCATGTCACCAAACAACACAGTGACTACCTGGAGCCCTATACAGTATATAGGCCCACTGACTGATTACAAGATTGTAGACACCTGTGATGCTAATTAGTGGACACACCTTGAATTAACATGTCCCTTTGGTCACATTATTTTCAGTATTTTCTAGGGGTACCATCATTTTTGTCCAGGCCTGTTCCATGAGTTTATTTTTTAAAATAATTCTGTTGAAGCATGGTTGAAAAGCAATGTCTGACTTTCATTGGTTAACATTCATGGAATTTTTTTTTATTATTACTTTTGTCAGATTAAAATTATTTCTGTGACCATTGTGAGTTTTTCTTTCATTGACCGAAGGGTACCAACAATTTTGTCCACGTGTGTAAAAGAGGAAGAGAGGCTAGGCTAGGCTAACAGCAACAACTACATGACTACATGACTAATGCCTTCTCTGAACCTGAATGTGGGATTTGTTTTTGTCCAAAGTGCACGTGAGTATATTTGTTTTGTGTAAGGCCCGCCGAGGCTCTTTCGGAGCTTATGTTAATGCTTGGTATTTACCTGCATTCCGCCTGCTGTGGTTACGCAGGATGTTTTTTTTCTTTGTTTGTATTTCTCTCTCCTGCTCTTTGGCTGATTGTATCTTCCTCCTGCGTCTTCTGCCCCGGCGTGTCAACGCATCGCGTGCGGTGTTTGATTGGTGTCAGGGAGGAGTGGATCTTCGGCGTCGCTGCCATTAAAGGGAACGCACATACGGAGGACAGCGGGAGTAGACGAAAGCGTGTCCCGGGACGGTAGCACTTTCGTATAGACTTTGTTTAGGAAAGAGCTCAAAGATTCTGTATGTGTGTGTATGTATGTGTGTGGTGGAAGATACTGGGAGTGAATGGTATGGCACTGTAAAATAAATGTATATACACTTTTGGTTACATAAATATTCCTTATCCTACCCTGATTCTGCTAATGGCTAGTTATTGTTTGAGCAACAGTAGGTGGTTTGTTACAACCTGATACTCCAGTGACAAACATTTCTCATTATCGTTTCAGTCTGATCCTTTCATCTTACCACATTTAACCAAACTTGTTTTCATGTATTTACTGGCAGTACAAGTTGCTATGCTAAGTGCAATAAAACATAAATTTGGAACCATTACTCATTTGATTCTGGCTCACTGCAAGGATCTGCCGTCACTAAGTTTCACTTGTTTTGCCTCCGGAGAAGGCCATGACATAGTCATGTCATAGGCTCTAAAAATGTCCATACAGGGATACATGAAGTGCAACGATGACACAACAGTCTTAAGATTTATACCTGTGAACTCACAGGCAATCACACTTGAGATTCTTGTCCCGTTTCTCCTGATGAAGTCGATTGGCATCAGTATTAGAAAATTTTTATATTGGTGGAGAGGTTAAATGTTTTAATATACTGTGTTCACTGGGGTTGGGACCTTTTTTCCCTTGTCGAATCAGAGACCAGGAGACGTTGGGATGTCTTTCCAGCAGAAGGTACTCTTTATTGAGAACTTGCCATGCATCACTGTAGTCATCCAAGTCTCTACTAAAACTCAGGTCTGGAGAGTTTATACTTTACAAGAGGGAGGGATAAAAAAGAGACAATCTAAACAAAGCATAGTGTAGTACAGGAATCAGCCTGGTAATGGAAGTTCCCCAGCCCTGATCTCATCAGCATAACTGCCTTTCAAATCTATAGGTGCTAATCTGATCAGCCTGACCGTATCGCCCAGACCTTCACATTATCATAGAGACAAAGGCACAGCCAGGCCTTGCGATTAGCATTCACATTTACCTTGGGACCCTACTCAGTGGTCAGGAAGTACAGGAAAACAAAAGGTTAATGTCTCAGACACCTGGGCTACCAGACTTCTTAGAATGTGATCTTTTCCTCAAAATGTAAAACCCAATGTACATAACTCTTTCACTTTATATACTATTATGTTGGAACCTAGATTTAACATTTTTAAGGCCCAAGCACTATAAGGTGCGCAGGACCCTCTTGTTTTCCTAAGGATTTTTTCCCCCACCCTTTTGGACTTTTCGGGGGTCTTAACATGCTCAAAAACTCATGAAACTTGGCAGACAGGTTGGAATCTGCTGCCATTCGGATGCCTCAGAGTTGTGTGGCCGGGGCCCTCAGGGGCGCGCACATGAGAATTTGCTAGATACAGGGGCGGATCTAGAAAATTATTCATGGGGTGGCAAGGGGGGTGGCATTAAAATTATGAGGGGTGGCAACACTGAAGCAAGCATCCTTGCATGGTTTTTGAGGATTCAAGGAACGCTATTCTTATTCGGTGTATTCACTAGGGTGCACATTTTTACATTGTCCTATAAAAATGAAATAAAGGCTGATGTGTGATTGACCTAAACCTGATATCTGGATTGGAATGTCAGATAAATTAACAAATTCTTTTATTTTTAGAACACTAGAACACTAGTGCTGTGGTGGCAAATGGGGGATTTTTCTTAGGGTGGCAATTGCCACCCCGTGCCACCTCGGTAGATCCGCCGCTGACTAGATAGCTCATACACACATTCACGTTGCCACACGAAACTCAGTGCACATTTAGAGCTCATGGAGCCGAACAACTTTCGCGCTACATGTCCTGGGCTCAACTCAACAGGAGGCCGGTTATTTTGGGTAGTTCGCAAAAACACAGAGATATTTTTGATATCTCAAACGGGTCAGCTGTGATAATGCCTTAAACATATGCTGAAAAATGATTAATAACTTTCTGTGTGGCCTTATATTCAGTGACACGTTCAGAGACATCACGTTCAGTAACTTCATAGTGTGATGCTTATTTTCCAGCATTGGCGGCCTATTGAACACTTGTACACATCACAAATGTTAACACGCACACACACACACGCACGCACGCACACACACACCTCTCATGACGCACAGACACGCACAAACACACTTATATTACAATGTTAACACTCTCACACTCACACACACTCACGTATACAGAAACACACTCATACTGATGTATATCACACATCACAAATTTTAACACTCACACACTCACATCTCTGTCTCACACACCCGTACGCAGAAGCATACACACCCACACACACTAACAAGTCACATGTCTCACACACACATTACACACATACTAACACACACATCACTAATGTTAATGTTATCAGATCAAATTGAAATGTTCTTGAATATCACTGCAGTATACAACAAGTCAAAATAATCCAGTAACTGAGTGTACAGACTGCAACATCAATCAGCACACAGTTAAAACTCTGAACAATAATTCTGTGTAAGAGTGAGATGATGTTTCATACCGGACAGCGTGAGCAGAATCAGAGCCGAGTGCAGCATCTTCATCTCTTCTTCAGTAAGAACTTCACACACTCGGGTTTGGGTCTGTGCTCATACTGAGTTTACTGACTTGAACAGGATGTGTAAGAACAAAAAGTACTTCCTCGATTAAAACAAAATACTCAGAATAGCTACAGACTCAGAAACCACAAGAGTGTCAAAAGTACAGAAAAAAGAGCCGTGGCCCTTCACATACACATACACACACACACACACACACACACACACACACACACACACACACACACACAAACACACTGTGCACAGGCTCTGTGCACATTGCACTTGAGAGTGAGATCTGAGAAGGTGAGAAGTCATTGTTAGTTATTTTCTCTCACATGTTCATGTTCTGTTTCCTCCCATGTCATGTGTCTCTGCTCTCGCCTATTTGTGAATTTCTCTGCCATTGTTTCTTTAATTAGATGCCCACCCGTACTCCATAATGACATGACATTTTCCAGTTTCCAGTTGTTTTGCTCAATCAGCTGTCCTTTTTAAAATCAGTTTTGATTTAAAAAATAATAGCTTTTTTAAATTAGGGCCCAAGCACAGGGACCCCCTTTAGGGTGCGCAGGACCCTCTTGTTTTCCTAAGGATTTTTTTTTCCACACTTTTAGATTTTCGGGGGTCTTAACAGGCTCAAAAACTCATGAAACTTGGCAGACAGGTTGGAATCTGCTGCCATTCGGATGCCTGAGAGTCGCGTGGCCCGGGGCCCTCAGGGGCCCCCAATGAGATTTTGCTGCCTAGCTCATACACACTTCCACGTAGGCACACAAAACTCTGTACACATTTAGAGCTCATCGAGCCGAACAACTTTCGTGCTGCATGTCCTGGGCTCAACTCAACAGGAGGCCGGTTATTTTGGGTCGTTTGCAAAAACGCACCCGATGGATTTTGATATACTCCTCCTAGGGAAATTATACAATCTCTACCAGACCGGGCCGATGTGGTCTAAAGACATTGAGGATGCAAAATTGCGGAGGGATTGTTGATATCTCAAACGGGTCAGCCGTGATAATGTCTTAAACGTACGCCGAAAAATGATTAATAACTTTCTGTGTGGATTTATATTGAGTGACATTATATTCAGGAACATCATAGTGTGAGGCTTTTCTTCCAGCATCTGTGGCCTATTGTACACACACATACACATCACAAATATTAACCCATCTCACACACACACACACACACACACACACACACACACACAGTAGGAGCCACACCAAATAGCCACGGCCATGTGAATGCTGTGCGGATCCCGTGCGGCTTCCCTTTGGACCCCGTGCTCACCCCTCCCTCTCCTGCCAGGAAGGTGTGTCAAGATTTCACAGTAAACACGCCCATTCGAGCTCTATTTATTCATTTACCTGGTGCCACCACTAGATGGTGCTTTGTTCTCAAGAACACGTTAACGCAAGCCAACAATTTAGCTGCGCTGAGTTGCAATCACGTGATTTTAACAAATATGAACACAAAGTGCTTCGGCCTTTTTATAAAAAGTATCAACTCCAACTATGAAGTCTGATTTAATTGGTACAATTAAACATTTTATTTGTTTTTATTATATTTTTTTTGCTGGCGAAATACATTTTAGGCAGAGACGTCTACTCGGTCTTGTTAATTAATTTAAAACCCCTCAAATCTGCCAATTCCCCCAAAATCATGTTTGATTCAGCATTGGAAACAATATTGTTTTAGGCTAACTTTATTAAAGATTATACATTTTCATATTCAGAATTGAGGAGTTTAATACGAATTAACCACACCTTCCCAAAGAAGACGTGCTGAGCTTCAGTACATTGTGATGGCGAAATACATTTTAGGCAGAGACGTCTGCTTGGTCTTGTTAATTCGTTGTAAACCCCTCAATTCTACCAATTCCCCAATCAGTGAAACTGGTTTGATAACTTCACACCTACTGTGAATGACAGGTGAGAAGAGGGATTACAGTAACTGCGAGTCTGAGAATTTATTTACCATAAGCTTTGTTGTATTGTTTTAAATCACTCGACACACAACCTATGATTTCACTTATGCTATTTTACGAATGGAATATTTTTTTATGTTGCACTCTAAAAACTGCTGGGTTAAATGTTTAAGTGCTGGTTATTTTATCTATTTATTATTATTTAGTAGATTAACTGTTAGAAATACCCTAAATGAAATGAATCCGCTGTTTTAACTACTGCAGAGAGACAGTTAATCAGCGGCAGTTTTCACTACTACTACTAATGATAATAATACTGAATGGAGAAAGCGCAGTCGAAGAAGAATCATCATTGCAGGAGAGAAGAAAATGAAGAGTAAATACATATCAGTATTTAAATACGTTTATGAGCTCTGTCGCTTGCTGTCAATGGCATAAGAGAGAGAACACATCTTCGGCTTCAGTTTAATTTTCACAGCTTCCCGCGAGCTGCCACGGACGCGCGCGAGATCCCTTTTCTCGAAACGTGCGTTCTTAATGGCCAGATCTGTAAGGTGAGAAACCTCAATGGAGAATGTACTGACTCCGCCCAATACTGACTGTTAGTGCTAAATGCTGTGTTTGAAGTTTTTTTTCGACCTGCGCAAATGCGTTTGTGTTAAAGCCAGCTCAGGCAAACCTGACGAATGCAGGAGCACGCACACACACACGCACACACACACACACGCACACACACACACACACACACACACACACCTGTGACTTTGAGACGTTTACAGTAAATACAGTGTTTATTTTGCTGAACATTAAAAAACTCCCATAAAACAGCATCTTTAATAAGCAATATTTACAATAGAACAAACCAGGAAATAAGTGTTTGATGCATTGCAGTACTCTGTAGTAACACATGCCCTTATAAACTGGGCTGGCTTTAGCAATGTACTAGGTGGTGATTGTTTTCATTTATGAAACTATAAATGAACACACACAGACCCAACACTGAGTGTGTGAAGTTCTCACTGAAGAAGAGATGAAGATGCTGCACTCGGCTCTGATTCTGCTCACGCTGTCCGGTATGAAACATCATCTCACTCTTACACAGGATCATTGTTCAGAGTTTTAACTGTGTGCTGATTGATGTCGCAGTGTGTACACTCAGTTACTGGATTATACACTCACACACACACACAAAATGTTATCATTGTATAGTGTTGTTTTATTATTCATTTCTGTCTGATAAAATATTTTAATGATGCTGATTATAACCAGTTATTAGGCTCACTAGGTAGGCGGCCTCCCCTTCTGCAGGTGTGTGAATCTCTAATTTCCTCGTACTATAAACGTGGTGGAGAGTTTAGCTCAAGGTCAAGAGGAGGATGCTATAAACACGAGAGTGGCATGCACCCCAGGGACATCAAAGGCAAAAAGACCGAATAGCGGTGAAAAGCCTGCACAAGATCTCACAGCACTTTCACCCTCGCAGCTCTCAGTCAGTTCTCATGTTGCCTCCAGACTCACACATGCACACACTCACTACCTCCTCACTACTTAAAACCTTTTCCTTTACCCATTTTGCCCTTTTCCTGCCTCGTGTCTGTGGTGCCGCCAGAATGAAAGATCTTCCACACACACAACACACAGTATAAACCAATATACAGTATACATTTATTAATCTCCTTTATTCTCCATGTATTTCTCTACACAGGTGTTCTCACTCAGGTCAGTGGATGGGGTGTGAATTATCCTGATAAGTCGATCTGTGCTGTGAGAGGATTCAGTGTCTCCATTCCCTGTAGTTATTATTATCCAACATCAAATCCCAACATTCAGGTGACACAAATGCTTTGGTGCTCAATGAACTCAAACACAGATTATGGGTGCCAGGCACCCGTAAAATATACGAGAGAGTAAACTTTCCTCTGGTTGGCAGGCTCAGTAATAAACTGACTGTCATTGTGGAAAGACATAACACGTGTGCTCGTATTTTTCACAGGAGAATCAAAAAGGTTTCATTGCCTGTGTATCATTTGCTGCCGGCACAGATATCCCCTATAGGTCTGAGGCCGGTAACACATGCACACATACATACACTCACATTACAAATGTTTACACACACACACACACACACACACACCTCTCTCACGACACATACACACACTCACACATCACACACATACATACACACACATTGCAAATGTTAACACTCGCACGCACACACACACACACACACACACACACACACACACCTTTCTCATGATGCACACAGACGCACAAACACACTTATATCACAATGTCTCACACTCACACAGACGCACACATGCACATATACACAAACACACTCTTGTAAATCACACATCACAAATTTTAACATTCACATCTCTGTCTCACCCGCTCGCACGCAGAAACACATACATTCCCACCCACACTAACAATTCACATGTCTCATACACACACACACACTAACACACACATCACTAATGTTAACACACAGACTCACACAAAAATGCACAAACACAAGCACATTTACTCATCACACACACAGACTGACACATCCACACGTCACACACCTCTCTCCCTCACTCTCTCTCTCTCACTCTCACACACACACACACACACACACACACAGACACACACACACATTAATGCACTCAACAAATATTTAGGGCCCAAACTGACATTAGCCCTGTATAGTGTGTGATGTGTGCACGTTGTGCGGTGCAACCGGGTGGCGATGGCTTTCTCCAGGTCTTAACACACTGGAATAACACACGTTGAGCGGGATGGCGATGGCGCAGGGTGCTTGGGCCCATCATCGTTGCTTGCAACTATATTTATATATTGGCATTTAATTTCATGGTCAAGTATGAAAAGTGTCATCATCTTCATAGAGTATAAGATATTCAGAGCACCGGTAAATATTAAAACAGTTTTTACGTCATGGCTTCAACACCACTGCATTAAATGGCTGAGAAATCCTGTCTGGAAAACCGATCTCAGGTCTGCAATACTGAAATGCGTCAGTAATTCTACAGACAATACAGCACTCTGGAGACCCTGAAGAGGAGCCTCTTGACTATTGGTGAGGTCAACTCAGCCGGGTACCAATAATTAGAGACACAGCTCTCTGTCTCCCTCTGGTGTCGGTCCGAGGCCATGGAAGGCTGACAGTTATGCAGTGGAGTGGAGACTGATCTGCTTCCATAGATGTCTGCTGTTTCAGGATTACCGGCAAAATCCTTTCTTTGAACAGCCACCAAAAACAAGGTCTCACTCGTCTCTGTGGAACAGATGATCAAATTAATGTGATTTAGCTGAGCTCTTTATTTGATGTGTATAAAAAATTAACCTGTGACATGAACTCATGAACCAGGGCTGCTGGTGCTCCTTGGGGGTCTAGTTTCGTTTGACTTTTTTATTTTATTGGTCTTTTTTTTATATAAACATTGTTAAATTCAAATTGTTTTTTTTTAAATTAGTGAATGATGTAAAAACACAGTCATTTTTATTTATTTATACCTTCTTACCTTTTCTGTTTTTTATTTCTTATATTTATTTATTTTTATTTCATAATAAAAATTACGATTGTTGTTTTATGTTTAAAGCAAAAGCCGCACACAGTACAAACACAGTGTTGATGTGTGAAGGTCGAGATTAGAATTTGTGTCATGCAACCTCCCCAAAGTGCCAACCCACACTTGTCTGTATTTAATAAACACTTCTAAAGCACATAATGAAGCACGATGGTTAAAACAGACAGTATTTAATCGATGCACATCCAGAGTATGATGAGTAATTTGAGCTTTTTTTTTTTTATTACAACTTAGTAAATAAAGAGAACATTAAAACTGTACACTGTAGAGGGGTTCAGGTTTCCACCACTAGATGGCAATATTATTCTCTGCAGCAGACCTCAATACATTTTCTGTACTTGAAGACATGAACCTTTATACATTTATTTTCTGAATTAAATTAGAGACTTGTGGATCTGGAGTAAAAGCAAGAACATAAACTTCACTCTCAACAATAAACTCTAAACAGACCTAATAACATAGCAGCGGGCAAGATCCACATCACTGATTAATTGAGAAGTGAAAGCAGAAAAGACTCAAAGTCAGTAAATCAGCATTACTTCTACAGCTTACTGTCAATGTATCATAGTCAATTAAAGTGGAGGCTATGCCAAGAACTCCATCGCAGCGCTCACACACAGACACACACTACTTGACACACTGCGGGCAATTTGGGAACGCCGACTAGTCTTGTCTGTGGGAGGAAACCGGAGTACCCGAAGGAAACCCACCAAGCACGGAGAGAACATGTAAACTCCATGCACACAGACTCCATATTTATCCCTTAATACTTTAATAATGAAAGTCTCGTATGTGTCTCTGCACTCTTTTGTATGAATGTAAATTAAAACACCTTGCGGTCTCAACCACTGTTCAGAAAAAGAATAAAAAGTCCTTCCTCAACTCCAAACTTGTTTGCTGCTTGTAAATGCTGTCCTTGTGAACGCCGTCTTCAGCTCACGTAGTTTGTTTCATATCAGTATGGAAAATGCATGCAAGAGACCCCACTCTCAACACTCTAAAAAATAAAACTGTGCTGTACTCAAGTTTCTTGGTGAAACATTTTTACACTTAAAAATATTGAGTAAATATAAAAACTTGCAAAATCATGTAAAATATACTTCATGAATTGAGTAGGAGTCAGTAAAAAAAAAGAAATTGAGTAGACCTGAATAACTATATTTAGTACAATGATGAACAAAACTGAGTAAATGTAATCAAAACCAGAAGTTAATGCCGTGGTTACCCGAAGTGAAAATGCGTAAAATAATTGAGTAGATATAATTGAAATGCAAGGTAGAAGGAATTGAAAATTAGACTATTATTTAACAAACAAATGTGCTACATTTCAAAAACAAAAATTAATTCAAACTGCTCCATCACAGAATTAATATGTTGCACTTACTTAATTTTATAACTATATATTTACCCTTTACTCAAGGACTATTTTAATTCAGGTCAATGTATCTAATGACACCAGATTATTAAAAAAAAAAAAAAGCATCGATACACACATTACCATTT
Organism: Clarias fuscus; assembly: GCA_030347435.1. Lineage (NCBI taxonomy): Eukaryota > Metazoa > Chordata > Actinopteri > Siluriformes > Clariidae > Clarias > Clarias fuscus. The sequence goes on along the minus strand of CM059226.1, from coordinate 25,254,718 downwards.
TAATTAAATATTTATTTGACGAATTTGACAAGACATGAAGTCGAACATGAAGACATGAATGTTTACTTTGCAAATGACAGGTAACGAGATCATAAACAATGAGCTGAACTGATCTTATTAGAAAACAGTCTCACAAGCGATACTTCTGCCACAAGTATTATACAGTTAATATGTGGAAAGTTGACTTTTGTATTAGAATCTAAAGAGTCACATTTGAAATCTGAAACACTGAACATCTTCACACTTCAGTTTCCTGCAAACTGTGGGATCCATACAAATGTGTGTGCAGACCTTCTCAGGTCTTAAAGAAGCAATGACAGTCTAAATGAAGACAGGACACTACTGTAAATATCCATGACCAGCGGTACCATGCCTCACTCCATAATGATGGAAGTTCCTTTTGATGATGCGACACATGTGCAGAGCTCACACTGCCATCCCATAAGCTGGCACCTAAAAAAAAAAACAATAGTGTACAAGTAAGTACAGGTGTGACTGTTACTGTAAAGTCTAGCAGACTGGTAAAATAGTACTTCCGTCCAAATACATACTTTTTGGACTAATAAATCACACTGATATACGAGTGGTGCTCAAGTCAAAGCGCGACACCAAAGGCATTTTGCTCTTGCATAACCATGCACAACCTCATATATAGAGAAAGAATGTAGAGAGAAATATAGGAAGCTTTTACTCTTATAAGTGTGTTCTGTTATTCTGCACAATCAAAGGTCCTGCTTTGACTTGAACATCCCTTGTACACGTCTTTGTCCCGTGTATAAAAATGATACGCAACTTTATTCACGCATTACAATCAACTATATCAATTTTTTACTTCCAAAAAATCCAGTATATTCTAGGGGAAAATTCGTATATTCTAGATAAAGTGAAATATTTAAAGCGTTTTAATTTCTATCTTTGTAAAAGATAGAAATCTGTAAATTATCTGTAAATTCATTAATGTTTAAGCACACTGTTTTGTTTGTGTAGTTCTTTTGCACTTCAAATACATTTTAGAACATCATGTACTTATGACTTCAACTTGAGTAAAAGGTTTGAAGTTCTATTTGTTTAAACAAAGCTATGTAGTGTTATACTGCTAATCAAACTGCCTGCCTCCGGTGACTGGAGCTGTGCCGGACTCAGAGCTCTGCTCTCTGCTGTGTTACTGCTGCTGCATTTACGTTTTTTCAAACAGTTTCCTACAGCAGCGCGCTTCAGTGTTTAATCATGTTAAATACTCACACAGAGTAACGGATAAAACACCGCCAGAGCCCGGACACACTGCACCTCATCTCTGCTGTTTAAACTCGCTCTGGTCTGCGTTTCCTCCTTAAAGTGTCAGATTCGGAACAGTAACTTACACACTATAAAGTTGTGTATGAACGCAGACAGAGACATTATTTCAGCACCAGGAATTGTAAGGAATGTTCCAGGCGCTTCTTGTCCGTTCCCACAGCAGCGTGTCCTCGCTTCTTGTCGCTGATGTTACACCAGACCTCCCATGAGCACTTGCGCAGGGCAATTTACTCAATTATTTGAGTTTTTGTTGTTAAACATAAAGCATATTGAGTTGGAATGAGTGATGATTGTAGTTCTCGAAACTAATCAGTATAATGACTCCATTGCTAAATATTGTGATTGAAATGTATCAAAAATATTAAGTGCATGTAAAAAACATAACTCAGCTAGTCGAACACCAATTTCTATTAGTGAAATAAACTTAAATTATAGTGTAATTCTAAGACAAAATTAACAACTGTTTTTTTTAGGCATTTATTTTGATTTGGCGAACTCAAACAATCATGTATGTGATTTTTTAGAGATTTTATTAAGGTAACATAACTCTTTTGTTACTATGAAATTTACAAGGCCACAGAATCATTTTTTAGAGTGAAGTGTGGGAACACTTCAGTTTGGAAACTCCTAATAAAGTGTCATGCTTAATATGTGATCAAACTTTATCGTCTTCCAATGACTCATCATCAATGCTTCGCCATCTGCGCTCCAAGCATCCTAATGCTCTGGCCAATGAGACTCCTACAACAGAGCACCATTCTGCACCAACTGGAGAAGGTCAAATGAAATCTAATAATGACAAAATTTTTCTTTTGGGCAAGAAAGACTGTATACTATCCACAAATAACTGAAAAAAAAGTTAATGATAAACGAATAAAAATGCAAGAAAAGCTACCCTTATAAAGTTAGAGTTTTCATATTCTCTTCCAATTATTCACATGGTGGAAGATAAGAACACTGAATATAATTGTATAAAGAAATCACTAATAGCATAGGCAAAGTTTCAAAGCCTTTTGCTAGAACAACCATTGTTTAGCCTTTGAAGAAGTCAACCAGTTGCATGTTTGTCATATTCACAGTCTTTCACACTGATCTGTATACATCATTTTTGTTAAGCTGCTTTGAGACAATCAACATTGTTAAAAGCGCTATATAAAATAAAATAAAAATGAATAAAATAGAATATTTATGTTACCTATTTAATCACTCCATGGGCTGATTTTGAAGGGGTTACTTTGAATTACTCTGCCAATAATGAAATGTATTGTGTATTATTAGGAAGAAAGAAGGAGCTTGATGAGGCTCTTATCAACATGATTGTGAAGGACTTACAGCCTTTCTCCATCATGGAAGATGAGGGATTTAAAGCATTTGTTAACAGGTTGGACCCCACCTATGTGCTACCAACTCGGAAAACTGTGAAGACAATGGTCAGACACAAATACCGAGAAGAGAAGGAAAAGGCTATGGCACAAGTAAAGAACATCCCATCTGTCTGCCTCATAGCTGATATGTGGACCTCCCTCACTATGGAGTCCTATCTGGGACTGACATGCCACTACACTGATAGCAACACTGAGCTGAGCTCAGTGGTGTTGGGAGTATCGTAGTTTCCGAAATCAGATACAGCTGACAACATCAAAGACGCTTTGTCAGAGCTGATATCGGACTGCGGTCTTACTGGTTCAGTTGTTGCCATGGTGACAGACAAAGCAGCCAACCTAGTGTCAGCGATTCAGAAACTGGGATTACGCCATCTCCCTTGCTTTGCTCATACCGTAAACCTTATTGTGAAAAGGGCAGTAGAAGAACATGAGGTCATGGCAGACATCTGTAGCAGAGCCAGGAGAGTGGGGTCTCATTTCAGGAGCAGCACTAACGCTACTGAAAAGTTAATCCTTGCCCAAGAAAGGATGGGCAGGCAGCCCCTAAAGCTTCTCCAGGAGGTGGACACCAGGTGGAACAGCACACATGATATGCTTCAAAAACTTGTTGACCTCAGAGAGCCTGTTGGTGCTGCTTTGGCTAGTTTGTCAAATGACATCATGCCACTTACAAGTGCTGATTTTGACATTTCAGAAAGCCTTGAAGTACTGGCACCCTTCAAGTATGCCACTGAAGAACTCTCTGGGGAGAAGAGAGTGTCAGCTTCAAAGATATTCCCAATCATTAGGATGATTCAGCACAAGGTAGCAGAAAAGACAGCCCTGGCAAGAAATGCATCTGCTTCATCCTTAGGGATTGCTCTTCAGCAGTACATCAACAAGTGCAGTAATGTTGAATCAATCTGTGTACTTCCACTGGGCACATTGCTAGACCCCTGATTTAAGACGCATGGGTTTGGCAAACAGCATAATGCCCGTGAAGCTGAGCGGCTGTTGACGGCTGAATGTGCTTCAATCATCCGACTAACCAGTGAGCATGCTTCACAAGCAGAGGCATCATCATCTCAGAATCATCCATCCTCAGATGACCTGTTGGAGCTCCTGGATAGCCGAGTCAGTGAAACACAACAGCATCATAGCTGTAATGCTGATGCCACCATAGAAGTCAAGAGGTACATCAGTGATGCATACCTTCCTCGGACTGAGGACCCTCTCAAATACTGGCAGGCCCATAAAGAGCACCCCCATCTATATACTTACATACTCATTAAATATCTAGCAATTTCGGCCACATCTGTTCCGTGTGAACGAATATTTTCTAAAGCTGGTGAGGTAATCAGTACGACAGTAACTCCAAATTTGCAGTGACTGATATTTATTTCAGACTATTTAATGATAATCAATTTTTGTTTCATGATTTTAATGTTTTACTTATTTTGTAAGATATTAATCAGAATTATTTTTTATGAAAAGAATATCTTTAGATGAAAAGTATACTTCCACTTCCATATATGATTATGGTGACAAGACATTTCCTTAAACTTGCTCCTATACATAATGAAAATTAAAGTAAGAAGTATTTGTTTAATGATTAAAAGTACATACTATTTAAAAAAAAAACATGTACAAGTAATAATTCTTCTATGTTTATTTACATGATTTTGGCATCAGCAAAACTAAATGACAGGCGTTTTACACCATTTTTGTAGTATGATCCTGCTCCTGAGATTAATCAGATGATTGAAAACACTCCAGCTCTCACTGCAGCAATGATCCAGAATAAAGTTTGTTCGAAATTGTAAGGGATAACCCCTAGAGGGCGCCAAAGCGCCCTGAGTCTTTTGTTTGTAGTTTATTTTGGTACTTCATTTCCCGTTATACATCTCGGTCAGGTGACGTGGGCGCTCACCTGAACCGAGTTGGTCATTAGTTTCTTTATAAATAGCTTGTTTGAGTTCTTTTGTGTTGTCTTGCATCTGTTGATTTCTACCCCGTAAATGTTTGTAAGTTTAGTCATGTCTCCCATTACCTTTGTACGTGTTTTAGTTTCGTTTTTCATATAAAGTCTCTTTGTTTGTTTCATTTCTTGTTTTCTTTAAATAAACATCGTTTCCTTTATACACCTCCTCTGCGTTTATGCCTCGCACCCGAATTCGTGACAGAAATGAGCTATTTCTGCATTGTCTTTTTCACCTGTTAATAACAAACAAGAGTATTAAATTACCATGTGAGTATTTATCTGCACTACTGTATTTCACTCGAGACATTCAGGAGTGTTGTGAGCAGACGGACCCACCCTCGACCTGAAGGCTGATGGTTTTAGATCCTGACGTCTCGTTGGTTTTCCAAGTGCAGGTGTAATTCCCAGAATCCCTCACGGTTAGAGCAGGAAAGTGAAGAACGGGTCCTGATGGGTTTAACTGCTCGTTGTTCTTAGACCACACAAACTGTGAGGAACTGTGTGTGCAGTTCACATCACACGCCAGATTTAACGAGTCTCCTTGTTTAAGGGTTCCGTTTCCACTGAGCCTGATTAGTGACACCTTTAAATCTTTTACAGAGAGCAGGAAAGACTCCACGTCACTCAGTCTGGACTGAGAGGGGGTCAGTTAAAAAAATCTTTTCTTAAGCATAATTTCTTTCTTGAACACGACTCCCTGATTATTGAATAATAAACATCGGCTAAATGAGACGTCCTGATCTAATTAAAGCTCGACTCCAATTTACTCTTACAGTTCATGAATAAAGCAAAATGATTTAAGTTAATCAGGAAAGTCATAAATAATTTTGTGTTTTCATTGTAATCATTAAATCTTACCTGCAGTTTGTAGAGTCACTCCAGGATCACCTGTCCAATCGCCACCAATCACATTAGTTATAAATCTGAATCTGTACTCTCCAGAATAACTGAACTGTACATTGTGGATTAACAAAGTGCAGTTTGATTTGTCGTCTCCAACGAACTCAAAGTCTGACTTGGTGTTTGATGAGCTGCTATAAATATACGGAGGGTAAAGACACCCATCTGTGTTTGAGTTCATTGAGGACCAAAGCATTTGTGCAACTTTTTTTTCCCAATATTTGAGCTCTATTCGGAACAAACCCCCAAAGTCCAGCGGTGATTTAAACCACACCAGGGACTATTTACGAGGCACCGCGGCTTTTCATCATTGACCCGCTCACATAAGCCTGTTTAAAAAATAAAAAAACATCATGTGGCTGCGCTACACACTGTACATCATCCACATGTATACCTGTATATCTGTACATATATTCATTCTTATATATATTTCATCATTATACACGTAAATAAAAGATTATACAAGTATTTGTTTATATATTATCACATTTTAATACACAGTTGTGTTAATACACATATAATATAATACTAAATATTTAATAACAAGTATTCACCTATAGGTCTCTCTTACACACACACACACACACTGCACTGGCTAATACTGCAGAATCATTAAATATTAAATAATATACAATTCTAAATACATGAGTAAATTCATCATTAAGAAATAAATAATCATATCTGTCAAATTTTTAATTAAATACATTAATCTCTATTAAATTTCTGATTTTGAATATTATAATAAAGACAGTAGTCTAGAATTGAACTAGTGAAGTGTTTTATTCATTAGGACTCTCCTGTGATCACTGATTCAGACGGGAAGGTCAGATCCTGAATCAGACGAATATTATGTTGGGAATGAAAAGAGAGACACTACGACTCATTTCTAATGATAGAGACACGACTGACTCGAGTTATTTATAATCTACAGAATCAGACTTCTAGATCTGTAAAAGCACAGTGACGAGCTGTGAACCTTTCAAAAGATACAAAATCAACATGAACATGACTCCTCATTAAATACCTTCATCTTAATATCACCTCTGAGGAAAACTCTGACATACACCATCAGACAAACATGTTCAATCTACAGAGACCAATGTCCTGGTGTCAGACACACAGCACAGACGTCTTGTGGAGTCATGCTCTGAGGGGGCGGAGCCGACCAAGTGGCACAAGGGGACCAGAGGATGATTTCAGTGTTGATGGTTTTAATGTTCTGGGTGATCTGTGTATTACTTACATGATGATAGCAGTGGTTTAGTGCAGCTACCTGGGGCTCGGCCTTTCCTGTCTTTTATTAAACTAAAGGTCAGAGGTCAGATGTACAGCAGAAGTCTAGTGTGCTGTATTTTAAAAAGCTTTTTATGTGTGCGTTGACGTTGTGTTATCTGTGTGTATTACAGTTACAGCGGCTCTGTTAATTATTCCATTGGAAAGGTGGGTTTAAAATGCACAAAGAACTAACAAAAAAAGGAAAAAGAAAAAAAATATGCAAATAAAAACACAACATGTGTACAGTAGTGTGATCCTCAGATCCAATAAAAATCTCCAGTTTAACTTTACTGGTGGCCTTCAAAGTTATTCCACATGTTCTGCTTTGTGCCGATAACAGATAGTATTTGGACGTTGCTCAGGGGTGGTGAAATTCCCTGGACTAGTCATTATAATCTATAACTGTTAGGACAACACATTAAGAACATCTTGTCATTACTCTGTAAAATAGTTAGAGTTAATGTGCTTTATTAAAGGATTTATTCACGTTTAAGGTCTTATTATTCACACGATGTCCTGGTGTTCCTCATGTGTGTTGTTTGCTCAACTTTTATGTTGGTGTTTGTTCCAGATTTCAGTTTCCTTTGCAGCTGACAGTCACATGATGCTAATTATATTCACCTGCACCATGTTGAGTTTGATTAATCTGTCTGTTTCTAGTCTGTGTTTAAGGTACAACTTTAGCTACGTTTACACTGTCAGTTAAATGTGACCCAATTCCGATTTTTTGCTCCTATGCGACACATATCGGATATTTTCTATGTCCGTGTAAACAGGAAAAAAACGCATGCATTCCGATATTTCGAGATCGGTTTCAGGGCTCCTTCATATGTGGAAATAAATCAGATATAAATCAGATATGTGCTGATGTGATTGTCGTGTAAACAGACAGATCGGATTTTCTGAGGCATTGCGTTCTGTACGTCATTAAAACTGCGACGTCTTCGCGGTTTAATGACGTAATCAGGCACACCGAGGCGCTGCTCATCCCAAACAGATGCGCCAGTGTGCAGTAGCGCGCACATGTTGCAAGCCACCAGAGAGCGACCCCGACACGTCTCGCACCCAGACATTCCTCTGGATGGTTGAGGACACAATAAATGAAGCACATGCACAGGCTGCAATGATGTCCCTTTTCCTCCTTCTCCGTTTCGCGAACTTTGCATATATCGCAGAGCTAGCATCAAGCATATTTCGCCTTCGTCCATCTTGGCCAGTGTGTAGTGCAAGAACCTCCCTTTAAGGATGCGCGATGTTTCAGACGGTATGGCAAGTGTAAACACGTGAATCGGATATGAGTCATAGTTGAAAGAACGTGTAAACAGACGGTCAGAAAAATCAGATATAGGCAACAAATCAGAATTGGGCATCGAGACCTGCAGTGTAAATGAGGCTTCAGTCTTTCATCAGTATCTGCTCTTCTCACTGCTGCTGTTCTCCTGTTGTTGTAGTGATTGTTGCTTCCTGACCTGTTCAGCTTCTTCTCTGTGTTCTTGTGTTAGATTTAGCCATAGCATTAGCATCTAGCATGTGGCTTAGACACAGCTATAGTTTTCATGTTTCTTAAATCTTGACTTTATTAAAGATCAGTCTGCACTACATCCTGCCTCAGCTCTCTTCATGACAGAAAGACATTTCTTTATTCCAGCTCTCAGACACCTTGTGATGTTTTAAATCCAATTTACTAAGTTTAAATCAAGCTTCCTCCGTGGTCCGGCATTGAGGAGGACAGCGAGCTGCCTCTGCCTCCACCGCCCTGCCTCAAAGAGGACGGCGAGTTTCCTCCACCGTCCTGCCTCGACGGTGGCACCGTGCCACCCTGCCCAGAGGACAAGAGTTCCAGCTTCTGTGTAAGGAGAGCAGACATTGGACCCTGGGGGGGGGATGCCCTGGACCTCCTGTGGCGCCCCGGAGTTGCGCCCTTTGAGTGGGGGGTTATGTCAGGGATTACCCCTAGAGGGCGCCATGCGCCCTGAGACTTTGTGTTTGTAGTTCTTTTTTGTTTGACTTCATTTCCCATTTTGTATCTGACGTGGGCGCTCACCTGAACCGAGTTGGTCATTAGTTTCGTTATAAATAGCTTGTTTTAGTTAGTTTAGTAAATGTCTGTAAAGTTTAGTTCGTGGTAATTTGTGTTTAGGTTTATTTTTACATAAAGCTTATTTTGTTTGTATGTTTTCCTTATTTATTTATCACTAAAACATCATTCTCTCAAACACCATCGAGACCTCTGCATTTATGCCTCACACCCACCTTCATGACACTTGGTTTTACCTTTAGCAAGAATCTTCTTTTTTGCCTGCTGTCTTGCATATTGACCGCAAATCTTCCTTAGATGTTTCATTTTGATTTTTAGTAAAAAGAAATGTTGTACGCTTTGGCAAGCTTTCAGTATTTTATTTCTATTCTTTTGTTTTCTTTCATTTTTGAGTGCTGCGCGAATAAGCACGCCTCATGGTTGATTCTTTCTACGTGTCTGGACTGCACGTTAATAAATTATGTTAAAATTGACACCAACAATTTGTCCTCTTTTGAACTCTGATATGTCTCCCATAATGTTGTGTGCGTTGCAATATTTTAAGCAAACCTGTGCTGTTACTCTGCTCATTAAACCTTCACACTCTGCTCTTACTGGTGGAATGTGCAGTCAATGAAGATCGGCCCCCAGGCAGCTCCGATTTAGACACGAAACCTCCAACACTAAACTGGCCAGTGTTTCAGTTTCGTGTAGAAATGAGCAGTCACAAATAAGCATCATTTATACATTATTTTCCTTAAAGGTCAGATATGAGATTAGAGAAGTCAGTTTAATAAATAATAATCTTCATAAAAGCATGACATAGCAGACCAACACAATACGTAAACAATGAACATGATATAGTGAACCTTAGTCTGATCCTGAGTCTGTGGTTTAAACATACATCTTCGTAAAAATACCTGTATGTTTTTATTGTGTTGGTATTTTTATGGGACTCAGCGACTGAATGAGCGAGCAAGAGTGATTTAAGCCGGTTTTCTTTTGCTATCTATATATTCCATGGTGTAATTTTTACTAGAGTGTCGATCTATTAGAACGTTTGTGCTTTATTGATTTCTTTCCTCATACAGACACTGACGCTCTGCTTGCTTGTCGTCCTCCATGGGCTGTGCAGGGAATGCAGCTTGCAATAAGTCCGGCTGAAGTGTTCTGTACAGTACATTGTGTGCTCTGACTTCCTTTGCTGTGTTTTCCTCCCTGATGACTCGCCTCCCTTTGCTCTTTGTTGACTGGTTTTCCTTCGCTCCGTGCTGCTGCTATGAGGAACATGCTGCACCAATGTGACCAGTGAGGAGTTCAGTTTAATTTGAATAATAAAAAAAAAAAAATCCTTCTGGATAGGCAAAGGCTGTTAAAATGTTCATGAAATATTTATAAATGCAAATCTGTTTGGAAGTGCAAGTCTATTATGGTCAGGTGCTTTGCATGACGTCTCTCACCATCATCCTGCATGAGCGCTTTGGTCCTCCAGTTCTGTTTATACCCACACTGGGTGTATTCTTCATTCTTTTCCTAGGTATAGGTTTTAAACTTTGCATATGGTGACAGAGTCAGTGAGCTCAGTGTACAGTATCAGCAGTCTCACCACTGAGTGTGTGAAGTTCTTATTGAAGAAGAGATGAAGATGCTGCACCCGGCTCTGATTCTGCTCACGCTGTCCGGTATGAAACATCATCTCACTCTTACACAGAATTATTGTTCAGAGTTTTAACTGTGTGCTGATTGGTGTTGCAGTGTGTACGCTCAGTTACTGGATTATACACTCACACAAACCTTTTTACATTGTGTATTGCTTAATTATTAATAAAATGTATCTTATATTGATAAAATATTTAACTGTTGTTGATTTTATGGAATTTTTAGTTCTTTCGATTCAGTAAGATGATCAGTCAGTAGCAGAACATTAAACTGACTCTCAGTGCACTGTTAAGATCAAAAGACAAAGCTCACACCAGACATCTACTGAACAATATTGAGATGAAGATAAAAACTACTACTAAAAGGCCTGTCTAAGTTTATAGTAGATCCTGAACTCATTGTAAAGTAAGAAACACAAAAATAAAATTTATTGAATAGATTGTTAAGCCTGGCCTGATAATAGCTTATGAAAGGTGCTTTAAAACATGATTATCTCAGTCAGTCAAATTAGTTCTCCAGGAAATTCCTCAGGGCTTCTGGTTTAGGTGGTGATGAAAGTAATGCAAATAGCTTCATTATTATTATTGTTATTGTTATTATTCTTATTGTTATTATTTTTATACTGCATATAATTTTTTTTTATAAAGCAATTAAAGGATGTCTTCTGTAATTTTAGTTCTGATGATTTCAAATGATTTAAATGAAAGGATTTCTAAAAGTTCTTTCTGTGTATACAGTTAAGAAGACAAGTACAAATATATACGCATACTGTATGAAGGTGGATTTTATGCAAATTACACCAACCATTAGATGACATGAACTTTAACACACAACACACAGTATGAACCAATATATCAGTGTAAAATTATTAATCTCCTTTATTCTCCATGTATTTCTCTACACAGGTGTTCTCACTCAGGACAGTGGATGGCGTGTGAATTATCCTGATAAGTCGATCTGTGCTGTGAGAGGATTCAGTGTCTCCATTCCCTGTAGTTATTATTATCCAACATCAAATCCCAACATTCGGGTGACACAAATGCTTTGGTGCTCAATGAACTCAAACACAGAAAAGTGTCCAGCCCCTCCGTATGTTTATAACAGCTCATCAAACACCAAGTCAGACTTTGAGTACGTTGGAGACGACAAATCAAACTGCACTTTGTTAATCCACAATGTACAGTTCAGTTATTCTGGAGAGTACAGATTCAGATTTATAACTAATGTGACCGGTGTCAGATGGACAGGTGACCCTGGAGTGACTCTACAAACTGCAGGTAAAATTTAATGATTACACTGAAAACACAAAATTATCTATGACTCCTGATTAACTTTAAATCATTTTGCGTTATTCATGAACTGTAAGAGTAAATTGGAGTCGAGCTTTAATTAGATCAGGACGTCTCATTTAGCCGATGTTTATTATTCAATACTACATGTTTATCTGTGTGAGAAATCCTGGTGTGTAACTGAAATCTAAACTAACACACACTCTCAGAACAAACAGTACTAAACTGTACAGATGCTGGAGCGCTACTCTTATCTTTTGTACCTTTAACATCAATATTTCAGCTGGAAAGTTGAATATCGTGTCCCTTTAAAATGACTGAAGCTTTTCCTGATCTTTTAGATTGGAGCTTAAAGATCCACTATGTGCGCTGTTCTGTAAGATCCAGAAGGTGTACAGTTCAGTGATGAGGAATGGTGCAGTTTAGTGCAGATGTTTTCTGTGATTGTATTGTAATGAATCAGTAAGAAGTGCAGTACTCTCCCCACACACAGTGTTAATGTCATCATGTCTTACTCACTAACACCTGATACTGACTCAGTTACTCCACTCTTCTGTGTGTTATTATCCCTGCTGCTGTCACTCAGTACACACACACACTCCACTGCACTTTATTACCCAATAATCAGGGAGTCGTGTTCAAGAAACACTGTGTTTAAGAAAAGATTTAATTGAAAAAAAAAAACAGTTATGGTTTAAGATTCAGCTGTATTATAATTATTGACCCCCTCTCAGTGCTGATTGAGTGACGTGGAGTCTTTCCTGCTCTCTGTAAAAGATTTAAAGGTGTCACTAATCAGGCTCAGTGGAAACGGAACCCTTAAACAAGGAGACTCGTTAAATCTGACGTGTGATGTGAACTGCACACACAGTTCCTCACAGTTTGTGTGGTCTAAGAACAACGAGCAGTTAAACACATCAGGACCCGTTCTTCACTTTCCTGCTCTAACCGTGAGGAATTCTGGGAATTACACCTGCACTTGGAAAACCAACGAGACGTCAGGATCCAAAACCATCAGCCTTCAGGTGGAGGGTGGGTCCGTCTGCTCACAACACTCCTGAATGTCTCGAGTGATAACGATCTAATGATTTTTTTGTTGTTGTTTTTTTTTGCAAAGCTGAAGCAAGTCCTCATTATGAGTTATTCTGGATCATCATTGCAGTGACAGTTGGAGTGATTTTCATCATCTCAGTCATCTTTGGAGCTCTGACTTACAACAGAAGGTAAAACTCTGCAAATTTTTATCAACACAGTCTAACAAATTTTCTTTTGGTGAAACTAATCTCTCAGTTAAGGCATGAAATTTTAACATCACAAACTGTAAATTAATTTGTTAGTTTCTAAATTTCCAGCAGTTCACATGGAGTTTGTTGCACTAACAGGTTTCAGCGTGAGAGACGGAGTGTCCACACTGAGCAGCAGAATGAGGACGTCTCTGTTATTTATGTTAATGTACAAGAGCAACAAGCAGATCAGTTTCACACTTCATGATCACATTAAAGCCTCGTCTATTCCCTCTGTAAGCTGAAAAATAATACAAACTTCACACAGCAAATTCACTTCCTCTCTTATTTCTCTTTTTATACTGTATAGATTAGATATTTACTGTATATATGATGGGCAGCATTGCTTTTACTTACATTTATTTTGATTTCAGTCAATGAGAATTTTTGTACATTTTATACGTATGTAAATATACAATTTATTATCAGTAATATGTTGGTGGTTTTTATTATATAAATCAAACTCATGCTGTGATTGTTTTTGTTGACAGGCAAAATGAAGCAAGGACAAAAAATACATACATAATATATATATATATATATATATATATACACAGTATATTTTACAAAAAGATAATTAATTACAGCCATTGTCTGACCACATACACATTCTTAGTCCTCTAAACTTATAATACAACTCAGAAATCCCAACGGTGTGGCATGAAGAAGATTAATAAGTTCTCTAACCTATGCTTATTCATTCATTCATTTTCTAACTGTCAGGGTTAACCCCTAGAGGGCGCCTTGCATCCAGAGCCTCTTGCACCTCGGTCAGGTGATTGGAGCACTCACCTGAACTGAGGTGGCTCATTAATTTTACTTTAAATAGCCTGTTTAAGATCTGCTTGGTGTCTTGCATCTGTTGGAATCGAACTTGTAAAATGTTGGTTAGTTTGGCGTTAATTTAGTTTCTTGCCAGTTTAGTTCAGCTCCTAGTTCTGTTAAGTTTCTATAGAACCCTGTTTTGCTTATGCTAAAGGTGAGTATGTTTGTTTATGTTTGTTACGACCCAGTCTAGGGTTGGGCCGTACAGCAAATGATTAGTTCGGGGTTCTATTTTAAACTGTTTGGTGAGTGTGGAACAAAGTGGTGTAATGGGACAAAGAACAAGACAGATATGGTAATTTACAAACAAGTGAGGTTTGTATTGCTTGACCAATAGCACATGCAAATAAACACACAAACACAACACCAGGCTCAGCTTCAGGGTGGACCCAGGCCAAAATAATAAACAAAAAGGTATCTGTATTTTAGCAGCTAGCTTACCTAGCAAAGAAAACACAAACAAAAATAAGGATGCCTTCCCTATCTTCCTAAACCAAAAACAGTGAACAAAAAACCCTTTACCCAAAACAATGGGCAGCCACACCCCTACCACCGGTGAGTGCACAAACATACAGTGAATTCAAACAAACAAACAGTATCTACAAGGAGCCAGCAACCAAACCAAAAGGACAAAGCAAGAATCAAAGTCAAAAGGGAAGCCAAAAGTCAAAAACCAGAATACACAATCCAATCTCAAAATTTCACAAATCACAACAAAACTCTCCAACACAACCCACACTTCGCCTACACCCCTCCCCGTTCCCGCGTCTCTCTCCGGTTTATGAATGGTTGATGGTTCATTCTACAAAAAAACAACGAGATAAGGTATCTGCAAGTATGTTTAGGGGTCCCTTTTTATGAGAAATCATCAGATTGAAACCCTGAACAATGAGAGACCAAGGCATCAGTCGTTGGTTGGTGTTACACATGTGGTGAAGAAAAACTAGGGGGTTGTGATCCGTAAAAACTTGTACAGGTGCTGAACTATCACCAATGTAGACTTCAAAGTGCTGTATAGCCATTAATAATGCTAATGCTTCTTTTTCGATGGCGCTATAGTTAAGCTGATGATTCAAGAATTTCTTGGAGAAATAACAAATGGGGTGATCGATTCCATGATCATCCTCCTGAAGCAACACTGCTCCAGCCCCAGTACCACTAGCATCCACTTCTAGTTTAAAAGGTTTACTCATATTAGGAGCAGCAAGTACTGGAGAACTAGATAGCAAGAGTTTGACGGAGTCAAATGCACGCTGACACTCTGAAGACCACTGAAAGATAACATCCTTGCGGAGTAGGTTAGTGAGAGGCAACACCACATCAGAGAAATTCTTACAGAAACAACGATAATACCCAGCCACACCCAAGAAACGTCGCAGCTCATGACGCGTCTTTGGGATGGGAAATTGCTTAATGGATTGGACCTTAGCATCTACGGGTTTCACTACACCCTGCCCAACTACCTTACCAAGGTAGGTTACCACACCTTTCCCAAATTCACATTTATCCAAGTTGAGAACTAGTGAGGCTTCTGACAATCGTGTAAACACACATTCTAGCGTCTGTAGATGCTGTTTCCAAGTATCAGAATAGACAATGACATCATCCAGGTAGACAGCATAATTGGAGACATCCCCCAAGACAAGGTTCATGAGTCTCTGAAAAGTAGCAGGAGCATTTCGGAGTCCAAAGGCCATTACTGTATATTGCAAAAAATTATCAGGTGTAGCAAAAGCTGAAATTTCGGATGCACGAGGTGTAAGAGGGACCTGCCAATATCCTTTTAAAAAGTCCAGCTTACTAGTGAATTTGGCTGCACCCACACAATCAACACAATCTTCCATCCTAGGAAGAGGAAAAGCATCGGGCTTTGTTACAGCATTGACTTTCCGATAATCTGTACAAAAACGAAATGAGGCATCTGACTTAGGTACTAAAATACAGGGAGAACTCCACGGACTTGTACTAGGGACAGCTAGCCCATTCTCAATTAGGTAGTCGGCCTCCTTCTTCATAACTGCACGCTTTGTTGGATTTAAACGATATGGGTGTTGTTTAATTGGAGCATGTTCACCCACATCGATATCATGCTCAAGAACAGATGTCCGAGAGGGAACATCAGAAAATAGGTTGGGAAATTTCTGAATCAGGGCTATGACATCAGCTTGAGATGCTTTGGGCAAATTTGCTAATTTTTCTGGTAATTGATTCAACGCATCTGAATTTAACAAGCGAGCTGAGAACACACCATTTCCACCAAAGTCAAGCTCATCTACTTCAGGAAAATATTCAGCAGGGCTTACATTAACTTCTATTGATGCAGCAGTTACAGGTATCACAGACGAACTTAGTTCTGAGTCAGGAGAGGATGTGCGAACATTATATCTCTTAAGCAAGTTTATGTGACAAACACGAGTCTTACGCTTGCGATCAGGTGTACAAAGCAAATAGTTAGTGGGACTGAGTTTTTGTTTTACTTTGTATGGACCACTAAATTTTGGCTTAAGGGAAGAGCCAGGGATGGGTAATAAAGCCAATACTTGTTCTCCTTCACTGAATGAATGGGAGACAGCTTTACGATCCCACCGTGTCTTCATTTGGTCCTGACAAGATTTCAAAGCTTGGCACGCAGTATCTCTTGCTGATTGCAAGCGTTCCCTGAGAGTACAAACATAGGTTACAATGGATTTCTGTTGGCAAATCGGTGATGGAGCCAACCACTGTTCCTTCAAAACCTTTAAGGGACCCCGAACAGCATGTCCAAACACAAGTTCTGATGGGCTGAATCCTAAGGATTCTTGTACTGCATCACGAACAGCAAACAATAAGAGAGGAACCCCTTCATCCCAGTCTTTTTTATTTTCCACACAATAGGCACGCAACATTGTTTTAAAAGTCTGGTGGAATCGTTCCAAAGCCCCTTGTGACTCTGGGTGATGTGCACTAGATACCTGATGATCTATTTGGAGTTCTCTGACTACCTGAGAAAACAACCGTGACATGAAGTTAGAGCCACGATCAGTCTGGATACACTTGGGAAGACGAAAGGTAGTACAAAATTTAATCAAAGCTTTAATAACTGTCTTTGACTTTAGAGTGCGCATAGGAATAGCTTCTGGATAACGCGTTGCGGCACACATTAGCGTTAACAAATAGCAATTTCCAGAGCCCGTTTTCGGCAGAGGAGCAACACAATCAACGATAACCCTTTCAAAGGGTTCAGTTTCAATTTAAATAGGTTTCAAGGGTGCAGGAGGAATGGTTTGATTTGGCTTACCCATGAGTTGACATGTGTGACAAGACCTGCAGTATTGAGCGACATCTCTTTTCATACCAGGCCATACGAAATACTTCAAAGCCCGCGAGTAGGTTTTGCGTATGCCTACATGACCAGAACAGGGATGGTCATGAGCCAACATGAGAACTTGGCCACGGAATTCTTGAGGGACTACAACCTGAAATACATCACGCCACCCATCAGAAGAATGAGGGGGTGACCACTTTCGCATTAAAACTCCATTTTCAATAAAATAAGCAATTGGGTGCTTCTCCAGCTCCCCTTTCTCCACTGCAGTCTCCAAACAATGAGTTAGCGAAGGATCTGCCTTCTGAGCCATTGCCAGCTTCACACGAGTTATGTGGAGTTCATCATCTAGTTTGGAAGTAGCCTTGGAAATGTCACTAGATTTCACACAGGGGTTAAGTTGAGGCATGTTTTCCTCAATTGTTTCCTCCTGACATAGGAAAGAGTCAAATCTACCACATCACCCAGTTTCTTTTGCTGAGCACGTGTTAACACACAAGCAGGAAACACAGAAGACATCTGAGCCTCTAACTCTGGACACTCACTCGGTTCAGATACAACCTCTGGGAGTGACATAATTTGGTTTCCTGCAATATCATTCCCTAGAATGAATGAAATGCCACTGACTGGCAATGCTGAACGGACCACAACTTTAACAAAACCCGAAAAACCTTTGGTTTCTAAATATACCTTGTGTAAAGGTGCTCGAATTACAGTCATGCCAATACCTTGAATTAACACATCACTCCCTAAATAAGAAGACTCTGAACAGGGCAATGCATTCTCCAAAATAAACGATTGAGCAGAATCAGTATCCCTCAAAATTTTAATGGGGTTTCTTGTCTGACCAGCCCCTAAATATATATATCCCAAAGATATGAAAGACTCAAACACAGACTCATCAGCAGACTGTGAAATTGACTTATCTAGCAGCTCTGCAGCATTTACCTTTTTGCTAGCAGTTTGCTGACGAGCAACCTTACGCTTTAACGCTGGACAGGAGG
The DNA here is from genome assembly GCA_030347435.1 of Clarias fuscus. NCBI lineage: Eukaryota > Metazoa > Chordata > Actinopteri > Siluriformes > Clariidae > Clarias > Clarias fuscus. Next base: position 25,236,521 of record CM059226.1, on the reverse strand, counting down.
CAATTAAATGAGCTTGTTCATGACAATAATAACAGTCACGGGTTTCAGGCAAAGAACTAATCGGAGAGCGAGCCTGAGCAGATGTGTTACGTGACTTCAATTGGCGTAAGGAAGAGTTAGTGAGTGATACAGGCATATTAAACACAGTCTTATGAGTCAACACAAATTCGTCAGATAAGACAGCAGCTCTAGACAACACATCGATCTTCTGCTCATTCAAATACACCACGAGCTGTTCTGGAAGACACGACTTAAACTCTTCTAGTAACATCAGTTCTTTAAGCTGTTCAAAACTTCTCATGTTACTAGCAGAACACCACTTTTCAAAGAGGAAGCACTTCTCACGAGCAAATTCCACAAACGTTTGGCTATTTGGTTTGACCAGATTCCTGAAACTTTGCCTGTATGCTTCAGGCACACACTCATAAGCACGCAGAACTGCAGCTTTAACCAGGTCATAATCAAGACTCTGTTCCAAAGAAAGAGCAGAGCATGCTTCTTGTGCTTTCCCTGTTAATTTACACTGCAGTAACAGTGTCCACAAACTTCTTGGCCAATTCAATGTGGTCCCAATTCTTTCAAACACAGTCAACCTCCTCTTCTCTAAACAAAGACACTAAACCCACATGTCGGCTGACATCGAAAACAGGCTGGCTTACCGATGAGGACTGGAGTGGAGCAAGTGGTGATGCCAGGGCACTGGAGACATCAGCCCCAACGGGACTAGGGGAGACTGCTGCGGGAGAACCAAACTTTCGTGGCAGCGGCACAGGCTTCCGACTCTGAGCAGCCAGCTCAAGCTTCTTCTCCTCAGCGGCCAACTCCCTTTCCCGAATGCGCAGCAACTGCGTCTCGTACTCCTGTCGTTTAATTTTCAACTCCAGCGCCTTCAGTGCCAGCTGCAAAACAGGGTCCACTGGTGTTCAGGTCGAACAGCCCCCAATTCCTCCCCATGTCCTGCTAGTGTTCTAGTGGGATGGGCCCTTGGGAGAGGTTGAGTACCAACTCCCTCAGATACATCCTGCTCAGGTAAGACCTGTTCAGCCACAAGCGCCTCATAGACCGTGGCCTTAACCAACTTTTTACTAGCTGATTTGGAATATTAAAAAAATAATCTATATTAAAGAAATAAGCTATGAGGAGAAGATCATCCTTCCTACATTTATCAAATTCCTCTAAAGTAGGACAAAGAGTGAACATGGTCAAATCAAAGGCAGCCATCTTGAAATGGGAAATTATGTCACGGGAGGTCCGTGTTGGGAAGTCATGGAGGACCCAAAAGCAGACAACAACCGTACTTAAAGTCTTTATTAGTTAAAACGTATGTTTAAGTATACATAAAGAACTGGTTAGAGATAAAGAGAAGCTTGAGTATTCAATGAAGGTGGTGGCGAGCGAGAGGCAGTGGAGATCTGTGTGACAAGATGACTGCGGCATCCAACGCACAGCGTGAAGGCAGGCACGGACAGAAGCGCCGAAGAGAAGTGCTCTAATTCCTGAAGCGCATACCTGAAGTCCGTGTTGTAAATCCAGCGGGCTAGACAAAGTCGTGGTCGTGAAGCGGAAGCAGGAGATCAAAGCCGGGAGTTCGGTCAGCGTGGTGAACAGGTTTAATCCGTGAGGCGAGAAGCGTGAAAAAAGGGGAAGAAGTCCGTAATGCGAGGGCGAGAATATAACTTGACGTGAGGCACGAGAAAACTGGGCTATGAGCACGTAATAATTCGGCAGCTAATGGTTGCTTGATGAAGAGTTTAAATAGGCAGAGGTGATAAACTGAGATAAAGAACAGGTGTGCAGAAAGCAGAGATTGAGGCGGCAAAATGGAAAGAGTGGAGTGGAGTGTGGATTGGACGAGCAGGTGAGCATGGCCTGTCTGGAGACATGGGGCATGACCTGGCGTGGCGTGACAGTACCTCCCCCCCCACGGACGCCACCTGGCGTTCTAGAGTATGCCTCTGAGTGGTGTTGGGAAAAATGTCATCCCCATCAGTGACCCAGGGAGGATGCTGAGAGAGTTCCCCTTTAGGCTCTGTTCCTGATGTGTCTAACAGGAGGTCCGGGGCAGCCGCTCCACCCTGCTGTGTCGATGTCACCAGAAGTAAGCCTGTGGACAGATGGAGTGGAGCACTCGCTCTTAAGCTGAACATGAAAGTTGAGAGGGTCGGCATAGGTCTTAAGCTTGACATGGGACCAGAGCTTAGCATAGTGTTGGATCATGGCATGGGCACTGGGTCCGGACAGGAACTTGGCACAGGCACTAAGTTGGAGTTGATTCTTGGTATGGGCACTGGGTCCGGGCAGGAGCTTGGCATGGGCACTGGGTCCATCTGAGTGGTACATGACAAATTACTCACAACAGCTGAAACTCTCAATATAATGCTATAATTAATAGTCTTTTGTGATAATCCCGGACGAGCCCCCACTTCTGTTACGCAAATGATTAGTTCGAGGTTCTATTTTAAACTGTTTGGTGAGTGTGGAACAAAGTGGTGTAATGGGACAAAGAACAAGACAGATATGGTAATTTACAAACAAGTGAAGTTTGTATTGCTTGACCAATAGCACATGCAAATAAACACACAAACACAACACCAGGCTCAGCTTCAGGGTGGACCCAGGTCAAAATAATAAACAAAAAGGTATCTGTATTTTAGCAGCTAGCTTACCTAGCAAAGAAAACACAAACAAAAATACAGATTAAAAAACTGAACAATGTTCTTTATTTCATACCTGAGACGGTGAGCATAATCACCAACGAGTGCAGCATTTTTATCATTCCTATTTAGGTGCTGATCTGAATGCATGTGCGGGTGTTTATTGATCTGTTTAGCTCGGTTATAAATAAATGAGAAGTGTGACCACACGCCTCATAGGCTAGGGCAATAGCATCTCTCACCCAATGTGACAGCATTTGTCTAGTGGCAGCCGTCCCCCAGGTTGCGGCCCCCATAGCATATAAAAAGCTGCTCTGACTTACGCCACTGGCTAGTGCGGTGGACGTAAATCTGAAGAGCACGTACTGGGCACAGTAAGTGAAGTCTTTCCAGCTCCAGAGCTATAAATGGCAGAGGACAAAAGGCTTTGAGAACAACTGGATGCATGGTCGAGAATGGAACTTTCGGAAGATAATTCGGGTGAGGATGCAGAATAGCTTTGACTAGCCCAGGGGCATAATCTAGGCAGGATGGGGAAACTGACAGAGCCTGCAAATCCCCAGTTCTCTTCAGAGAAGTAATGGCCATTAGAAAAAACATCTTAAGGCTCAGAAGCCTGACAGGCACAACTCTAGTGGTTTGAAAAGGATATCAACCAAACCTTTGAACACAATAGTTAAGTCCCAAGAAGGGATCGTCGCTCTAGTGGGCGGCCCCAAACGTTTAGCTCCACAAATAAAGCAGGCAACTAAAGGGTGATTTCCCCCATCAGTCAGAACACGACAAGCTGAAATGGGGGCTACATACATTCTGAGAGTACTAGGGCATAAGCCAGAGGACAACTTTTCTTGCAGAAACTCCAGCACTGAAACAATTTGGCAGTCGACTGGGTCTACATGTTTTGCCATGCATCATCTTTCAAATACACTCCATTTGAGGGCAAGTTCTTCTAGTGGAGGGAGCCCTAGCACTTAGTATCGTTTCAATTACACTGGCTGGAAGACCAGCATCTCTTAATTGGTCCCTTTTAAAAGCCACTTTAAAAGCCACTTCTCTCCAAAAAAACATCAGGGACAGACTGATCTTCTGCAAAAAGTATGGCGAATGGACTGCTGAGGACTGGGGCAAAGTCATATTCTCGGATGAAGCCTCTTTCCGATTGTTTGGGGCATCTGGAAAAAGGCTTGTCCGGAGAAGAAAAGGTGAGTGCTACCATCAGTCCTGTGTCATGCCAACAGTAAAGCATCCTGAGACCAGTCATATGTGGGGTTGCTTCTCATCCAAGGGAATGGGCTCACTCACAATTTTTCCCAAAAACACAGCCATGAATAAAGAATGATACTAAAACACTCTCCAACAGCAACTTCTTCCAACAATCCAACAACAGTTTGGTGAAGAACAATGCATTTTCCAGCATGATGGAGCACCGTGCCATAAGGCAAAAGTGATAACTAAGTGGCTCGGGAACCAAAACGTTGAAATTTTGGGTCCATGGCCTGGAAACTCCCCAGATCTTAATCCCATTGAGAACTTGTGGTCAATCCTTAAGAGGCAGGTGGACAAACAAAAACCCACTAATTCTGACAAACTCCAAGAAGTGATTATGAAAGAATAGGTTGCTATCAGTCAAGATTTGGCCCAGAAGTTGATTGAGAGCAGCCCAGTCGAATTGCAGAAGTCCTGAAAAAGAAGGGCCAACACTGCAAATACTGACTCTTTGCATAAATGTCATATAATTGTCAATAAAAACCTTTGAAACGTATGAAGTGCTTGTAATTATATTTCAGTACATCACAGAAACAACTGAAACAAAGATCTAAAAGCAGTTTAGCAGCAAACTTTGTGAAAACTAATATTTGTGTCATTCTCAAAACTTTTGGCCACGACTGTATATAGAAAGGAAGGAAAAAAAGAAAAAAATGAATGAAAATATTGCATGAGGCTTCTTTTCATCTTTCTGTTAAAATGGTTTAATACTCTCATGGTATTGTAGCCTATAACCAGGAAATGTTTTTAGTTCTCAATTCTCATTACACCGTGAGCTCATTATACAGTATACATACAGTAGTACATAGTGTGTGAAGTTTTTACTGAAAAACAGAGCATCTGTGGAATGTGCATGGACAAACCTGGCTAATCCACTGAACCCGTCAGAGGTCTTGCACAAGATGCTGTTCTCTTTTTCTTGCAGTATACAGTAGCTCAGAGACTCAGAGCATCTCAATCAATCATCGCTAACTCAGGAATCCAACCACTAGGGGCATTAAAGACATTTTGGCTTCTCTTCTGACTCCGTCTTATGATGTCTAATTCAAAGTGGCTTCAATTTGACTCCTAGTTCAGTTAAATGGACTTGGCTTGTAATTGCAGTCTTTTGTACTAAAGATTTTGAAATGAACTCTGATAGTTTAAACCTGATTTATTGTTTAGTTTGATAGTTGTTTAATCAAAAACGCATACTTTAAAGTAAAGTAAAGTATTTTATATATGTGATGATGTATAAAATACTTTACTGGATTTTGTTTTTTAAAGAAAGTATGCGTTTTTGATTATTGCAGCATAAATGTATTTGAATATTTTTGAATTATATGATTAAATCTGTTTAAAGGGTAACGCTTAATTTTCTACTACCCGTTGGCTTCAAATGAGCATCAGCTCTTACACTTGCACACTTGAACAAAGTCATGGATTTTATAGGATGAGAGTCAGTTGCATGATTAACCAGTTATATCGTCTCGGGTTACTTGGCTGTAACCCTGTTCCCTGATAAAGCGGGAATGAGATACTGCGTGAAAACGCTATGGGAACATCTCTTTGTTGCCCAGTTGTGAAGCCTGTGCATGTCAAAACCGCCGAATACCTTCGGCTTATAACCTCTGCCAGACATGATGTCACCGAATAAGGTGCACCTGCAGGTTATAAATAGGAGTGAACCGGAAACATCCTCAGGTCAATTTTGTCTGAAGGACGTCCAGGCACGCCAGCAGTGCGGCATCGGAACGCAGCATCTCGTTCCTGCTTTATCAGGGAACAGGGTTACAGCCAAGTAACCCGAGACGTTCCCTTTCAAAAGCTACACTCGATGCTGCGTGAAAACGCTATGGGAACGAGAATACCAACGCCGCCGTACTGCAAGTGTCTGGACCCCCAGGTTGTGTAGCGTGTGCGCACAAGCCGAGGAGGTCTCAGACCTAGCTCTGGGATGCTGACTCAAGGATCCGCGAACCCGGAGTAGCATTGACATCCAGACTATAAAATCTAAAAAACGTGTGTGGAGAGGACCAGCCCGCCACATCACACACCTGCTGCAGGGGGACGCCTCTTGCCAAGGCAATCGATGAGGGAATCCCCCTGGTTGAGTGAGCCCTGATTTCCAGAGGCGAAGTGTGACCACGCGCCTCATAGGCTAGGGCAATGGCATCTCTCACCCAGTGTGACAGAGTCTGTCTAGTGGCAGCCGCCCCCCGGTTGCAACCCCCATGGCAAATAAAGAGCTGCTCTGACTTACGCCACTGGCTAGTGCGGTGGATGTAGATCCGAAGAGCACGTACTGGACAAAGTAAGTGAAGTCTTTCCTGCTCCGGAGCTGTGAAAGGCGGAGGACAGAAGGCTTCGAGAACAACTGGGTGCATGGTCGAGAATGGAACCTTGGGAAGATGCAGATCGGGTGTGGATGCAGAATAGCTTTGACTAGCCCAGGGGCAAAGTCTAGGCAGGATGGAAAGACTGACAGAGTCTGCAGATCCCCAATCCTCTTCAAAGAAGTAATAGCCATAAGAAAAACCATCTTAAGAGACAGAAGCCTGACAGGTGCTGACTCTAGTGGTTCAAAAGGGGTGTCGGCCAGACCTTCGAGTACGATAGTTAAGTCCCATGAAGGGACTGTCGCTCTAGTGGGTGGCTTCAACCGTTTAGCTCCACGAATAAAAATAAATTGTGCTTGCCCAGAGAAACCCCGTCATTCAGAGCGTGACAAGCCGAAATAGCGGCTACGTTCGTTCTGAGCGTACTAGGGCATAAGCCCGAGGACAACTTTTCTTGCAGAAACTCCAGCACTGAAACAATCTGTCAGTGAACTGGGTCTACATGTCTTGCCATGCACCAATTTTCAAATACACTCCATTTGAGGGCATAAGTTCTTCTAGTGGAGGGAGCCCTGGCACTTAAAATGGTTTCAATTACGCTGGCTGAAAGCCTGGCATGTCTTAGTTGGTCCCGTTCAGGGGCCAAACGTGAAGGTTCCAGAGCTCGGGCCGGGGATGAAGTATTGTCCCCTGCGCCTGAGACAGAAGATCCCTCCTCACTGGAATCACCCAGGGTGAGCCGTCGAGGAGAGATATTAGATATCCACACTCTGGTCGGCCAATGGGGTGCTATCAATAAGAGGCGCAAACCCTGTTGACGGACCCTCACCAGGACTCCTGGGAGCAGAACTATAGGTGGAAACGCATAAAGGCGTAATCCTTTACAGACCCAGACCCAGGGGAGTTGGAGGAGTCAGAGAGTAGTAAAGGGGGCATTGTGCTGCCTCTTGTGAGGCAAAGAGGTCCACCTCTGCTACGTAAAATCTTTCCCAGATTTGACTGACTACTTCGGGGTGGAGTTTCCATTCCCCATGTTTTACAGCTTGTCTGGATAGCAAGTCTGCTCCTACATTCATATGCCCTGGAATGTAAATCGCCCTGAGGGATAGGAACTTGTCTTGTGCCCAAAGCAGAACTTGGTGCGCTAGCTTGTTCAAGCGGCATGAGCGCAGTCGATCCTGGCGATTTATATACGAGACTACCGCAGTGCTGTCCACCCGCACTAGGACATGGTAGCCTCTCAACTGCTGGAGGAAGTGTTTCAGGGCCAGAAACAGAGCCATCATTTCGAGGCAATTGATGTGTCACGCGAGAAGATGACCTCTCCAGCTCCCTTGTGCTGGACGGCCATCCAAGACCGCACCCCAGCCTGTGAGGGAAGCGTCTGTCGTTAGCATCTTGCGACGACAAGACAGACCTAAAGTGGGACCCAAAGTCAGAAACCGGGGTCTGAACCACATAGAAAGGGTACGAAGCCCCCGGCGCATAACCCTTATTAGCCTCTGGGGGTTGAGCCTTGAATGAAACCCCCTGGCTCTTAGCCACAGCTGAAATGCTCTCATGTGCAGAAGGCCCAAAGGTATCACCGTGGACGCAGCTGCCATGAGGCCTAAAGATTTCTGAAAGTGATGAACAGTGACCTTCTGGCCTAGCTTGATTTCCTTCATGGTGTTGAGAATGGATTCGACACGAGCAGGAGAGAACTGTGCCCGCTTTGTGACCGAATCCCATGGGACACCCAAATATGTTGTCCTCTGAACAGGAAGGAGAACACTTTTTGTGGCGTTGTCTCAATCCTAAAGAATGAAGATGGGCTAGGACGACATCCCGATGTCGAAGCGCTAGCTCCTGAGACTGGGCCAGAATCAGCCAGTCGTCTATGTAATTCAAAATACGGATGCCCTGGAGTCGTAAAGGAGCCAGAGCTGCATCCATGCATTTTGTATATGTACGGGGTGACAGAGCTAGGCCAAATGGAAGGACCCGATACTGGTAAACTTCGCCCCCAAAAGCGAACCTCAGGAACTCAGGAACTGTGGCAATATTTCTATATGGAAATATGCGTCCTTGAGATCGATTGTCACAAACCAATCCTCTAGTTGGATTTGAGAAACAATCATTTTGACAGTCAACATTTTGAATCTGGATTTCCTGAGATAGCGGTTCAAGCAGCGAAGATCCAAGATCGGACGCAACCCCCCCTCTCTTGGGCACCAAACAGTACCAACTGTAGTAGCCCGACTCTCTGTCTGGGAGGGGAACATGTTCTATGGCCCCTTTGCCCAGCAGAGTCTGTAACTCCTGGGCCAGCAGATGTGCTCGGTCCGGTTTCACGGAAGTGGAGACCACGGCGTTGAAACGCGGAGGATGATGTGCAAACTGAATCCTGTAGCCTGTGCCTACAGTCCTTTGTACCCAAGGAGATACGCCTGGCAGTAGTTTCCACGCTGCCAGCTTCTCCAAAAGGGGCACGAGCTTTGACACTTCGGCTGGATGGGGGGGGTGTTAGATGTTGGGTATCCTGAAGTGTGGCAGGAGATTCCCGAACACCCAACTTTTCGTTGGAGACCGGCGCGCCCCGAAACACCAGTGGTGGCGGGGATTGAACACCGGCCTCCCGGGAGTGCCGGGGAGGAGGCCCTGTTTTGTGATGAAAATCCAGGCGCCCCTCCTTGGGGGGAGACACCCCCACGGCCCCAGGCGCATGAACCTCAGGGCTTCTTCTTTGAAGAGAGGAAGCTCCTCAGATCCGGTCTTTTCGAAGCAGATATTTGAGAAGAGCAGCGAGCCCCACCCCAGTCTTTACGAGGGGGTGCGCGGCTGGTCACGCTCTCCTTCTGCACCTCACGCCTGATAGGGGCCAGACCTGGCCGGGGCCGGGTGGCCGACGGTCCCGGTTCTTGAGCACGCCGGGGAAGGAACCTCCCAAAGGCCTGTTCATATAGCTTCGCCTCCCGAAACCTAGTGGCGACGGAATTAACTGCGTCGCCAAAAAGGCCGGAAGGCGAGACGGGGGCATCAAGGAGGACAGCATGATCCTTATCCTTGATGCCCGTGAGGTTCAGCCACAGGTGCCTCTCTGTGGATACCATGGCAGCCATAGAACAGCCCATAGCACGGGCCGTCTGCTTGGTTGCACGGAGAGACAGATCTGTGGCTCGGCGCAGCTCTGCAAACACCCTGTCTGGCACCTTAATAGGGAGAAGATCAGAGTACTCACAGTCTCCCTGAAGCCTGAGGCGAGCGTGTTCTTCCCCCAAGCACTTGAGACAAAATTCATGAAGATCGCTGTCCGAAGAGATCTATCGCACAGAGGCACACATCTCTTAAGCAACTCCGCCATATCGGTGAGTTAATGCTGTTATTTTCCTTTTTATTTTCGCTTTTGTTATCGCTTGCACATGCACACGCAACACAAAGTGGTCCTGAAGACAAAAAGATCTGAGGATGTTTCCGGTTTACTCCTATTTATAACCTGCAGGTGCACCTTATTCGGTGACGTCATGCCTGGCAGAGGTTATAAGCCGAAGGTATTCAGCGGTTTTGACATGCACAGGCTTCACAACCGGGCAACAAAGAGATGTTCCCATAGCGTTTTCACGCAGCATCGAGTGTAGCTTTTGAAAGGGAACAAGAAAGTGCTAATGATCATCAATTTCATATATGGTATAAGTTGAAGGTACGTAGTACAGCTGTGTAGGAGGCTTAAACTGGGTGAGGAACAGCCAAAGTCTACTACTTAGGTGAGGCTGTGGAACAAGTGCAGTTTCATGTCATAGCTCTGAGCACTGAGACTGAGCACAGCAACAAGTTACAAGACAGTTATACTGAATCAGCAAGGTCTCTCCCAGGCAATGATTTCAAAGCAGATTGGGGTTGAAAGATGTGCTGTTCAAGCTATTGTTTAAACACAAAGAAATGGGTAATGTTAAGAATCATAAAGGCATTGGTTGCTTACTTTCCTTTCCGGCAGTGCCATCAACTTGTGAAAACCAGAGAGAGATACAGGTACAGTACACCAATCTCCTGTCCGGAGATCTCTGGCCAGGAGGAGGAGGCAGGCTGTTTGACAAAGGGTTGGAGAGCGGTACAATAATGAGTGTCTGCTGGCTACAGTGAAGGAGGGTGGAGGTTCCTTGGGAATGCCATTTTGGCTGCATTTCTGCAAATGGAGTTGAAGATTTGGTCAGGAATAATGGTGTCCTGAATGTTACGAGGGCATCTGATTGGCCCCAGATTTATTTTGCAGCAGGCCAATGACCCCAAACTTACAGAGCCCTCATCTCAACATCATCAACTCTCTGGGATTACATGAAGAGACAAAAGGATTTAGGCAGTCTATATCCACAGAAAATCTGTGGTTAGTTCTCCAAGATATCTGGAACAACCTACCTGCCGAGTTCTGCCATCAAGTGTACATAGAAGAATTGATGCTGTTTTGCAATCAAAGGGTGGTTACACCAAATATTAATTTAATTTTTATAAGAATTCTTACTGTACAACATTTTTTTTTACAACTGCTTAAAACTTAAGCTACTTCAAGCTGTTTAAGAAATGTGACAGTGTGTATGTGTACAGCTCTGGAAAAGAAAATAAGAGACCACTGCAAAATAATCAGTCTCATAAGTTTTGTTTTTCCCTAGAGGTGTTGGTGAGGTGAACAGTTTTGTTTCATTATTTGTGAACTGCTGACAATATTTCTCCTAAATTCAAAATATGACTTCGTTATTTAGAGTGTAAGTGTAAGCAAAATGACATCACAAAACATCAAACCCAAGATTATGCAGTATTTGCAGGGCTTTAATAACTCAAATAAAATAAAACGCGAATAATTTGTAAACAAACTGCGTTAATGTTTTGGCTAAATCACATTAAGAAATCAGTATTTGCTGGAATAATAACCCGAATTGCCATTACAGCTTTAATGTGTTTTGGCTCTCCACCAGTTTTTTTACATTGCTGTTGGGGAACTTTATACCACCCCTTTTTGCAAAAAAGCAAACAGCTCAGCTTTGATGGGGCTTTGATGGTTTATGAAAATTCATTTTCCTCTTGATTACATTCTAGAAGTTTTCTGTAGTAAATTAAAAAGATCTCTTATTTTTCTTTAGAGCTGTGTATATACACATAGGAGTGTATTTATATGTGTCTGTGTACTGTGTAATTTATATGTCAGACTTATCCTATTTCTAATACCTACTGAACCTCATGTATATAAGACATCAATACCTGTGTACATATAACCCCCAAAACGTAATATCTTCATTTGTAATTTATTGTAAATAGGCCATTTATGCACAATGTCGGTGGCTTTGCAGGTGCAGCGTGTGGTGTACGTAGATGTGTTCAATAGAGGGAAGAGAAACACCGATGATCTTTTCAGCTGTCCTCATTATCCACTGTAGTTTCTTGAGGTCCGAGATGGCACAATTCTCAAACCAGACGGTGATGTAGCTGCGCAGGATGCTCTTGATAGTTCCTCTATAGAAGATGGTGAGGATTGGTGGATTCCCGTATTCGGATGGGATTAGTTTTCTGGACTTTTCTGGATGTTCTTGTTTTCTCACTAACACACTTACATTTAAATATATAAGAGAGGCTGGTGAGGAAATTACTGTTTATAGCTCTAATAACATCAGTGAGAACAGGAACAAACTTTTTTTTTAAATTCTGAAGCAATTATTTAGTAAAGTTTGATGTTCTGATGTTTACAGTTTGGTTAATTTTTTGAGTTTGCCACGCACAGACGCATAAGTTACTTCTCTTTTATCCAATACTTTATGAAGCTGAGGCACTTGGTTTAACTGCGCTGTGACCTTGGAGAGAGAAAAAACAACACCACAGCTACAGTACCACACTGTATGGTTATACAATTCTTATAGTGCTGTATCGCTTAATTCATTACTTTATTAAATGATTTATTATTTATTTATTTACCCTTTGGTCTTTGCATTCTTATGGACACATGCGCAAGTCACTTCCTCTTTGTTCAACATTTCTTCATCAGAATCTTAAGAAACTTGGTGTAACTATGGCTTTGTCTGTAAAAACACAACACACACATCACCAGTTCTAATGTGCAGCAGTGTGGGGAAAACTGCTGAGACATATTCACACTTTCATGCTTCTTGTCCAATCAGATTGTTCTTTAGAACTAAGGGTTGTATAAATAAGTTTTAACAATTTAAGTACATACATTTTAAAAGTCCACTTAAAAAGGCATTTGTGTGAATTCCTAATAAAAGCAGGAAAACACACAGTGCACATGGACACGCCCTAGAATACACACTGTGATCTCATACATCTAATTTAAACAGAGTCAGGAACAATACTGTGCGTGTTAAATATTGCAGTAAACTCCACTTCAACTGTTATCAAGTAGTAGAACTAAAAATTTACAACTGAAATGGAGTCCTGAGACTCGATTAAAGTCCAACACAGCATGTGATTTTATTTCTCACTGTGTAGATTGTAATGTGTGGAAACATGCAGAGTTTTACCTCCTGTTGTAAATCACAGCTGGGAGAGCGAACACCATGAACACTCCAGCTGTCACTAAAACAACCATCCAGATTAACTGCGGAAGTGATAAGAAAATTATTATTATTCTAAGGTAAAAACTGTTAAGAGTATAGATGACTTTTACAGAGTTTCTATAGCAGAGCAGAAAATAGTGGAAAGAAGAAATATTTTCCAAACACTAAATGTAAAAGTAAACATCTCAGGTTACTTAGCTGTAACCATGTTCCCTGATAAAGCGGGAACGAGATGGGAACATCTCTTTGTTTCCGGTTGTGAAGCCTGTGTATGTCAAAACCGCCGAATACCTTCGGCTTATAACCTCTGCCAGACATGACGTCACCGAATAAGGTGCACCTGCAGGTTATAAATAGGAGTGAACCGGAAACATCCTCAGGTCAATTTTGTCTGAAGGACGTCCAGGCACGCCAGCAGTGCGGCATCGGAACACAGCATCTCGTTCCTGCTTTATCAGAGAACAGCCAAGTAACCCGAGCCAAGTAACCAAGTAACCCGAGACGTTCCCTTTCAAAAGCTACACTCGATGCTCCGTGAAAACGGTATGGGAACGAGAATACCAACGCCGCCGCACTGCAAGTGTCTGGACTCCCAGGTTGTGTAGCGTGTGCGCACAATAGCCAAGGAGGTCTCAGACGTAGCTCTGGGATGCTGACTCAAGGATCCACGAGCCCGGAGTAGCATTGACATCCGGACTATAAAATCTAACAAACATGTGTGGAGAGGACCAGCCTGCCGCATCACACACCTGCTGCAGGGGGACGCCTCTTGCCAAGGCAATCGATGAGGCAATCCACCTGGTTGAATGAGCCCTGATTCCCAGAGGCGAAGTGTGACCACGCGCCTCATAGGCTAGGACAATAGCATCTCTCACCCAGTGTGACAGAGTCTGTCTAGTGGTGGCCGCCCCCCGGTTGCAACCCCCATGGCAAATAAAGAGCTGCTCTGACTTACGCCACTAGCTAGTGCGGTGGACGTAAATCCGAAGAGCACGTATTGGACACAGTAAGTGAAGTCCTTCCTGCTCAGGAGCTGTAAAAGGCGGACGACAGAAGGCTTCAAGAACGACTGGATGCATGGTCGAGAATGGACCCTTGGGAAGATAGTTCGGGTGAGGATGCAGAATCGCTTTGACTAGCCCAGGGGCAAAGTCTAGGCAGGATGGGGAGACTGAGAGAGCCTGCACATCCCCAATCCTCTTCAAATAAGTAATAGCCATAAGAAAACCATCTTAAGAGACAGAAGCCTGACAGGCGCTGACTCTAGTGATTCGAAAGGGGTGTCAACCAAGCTTTCGAATACGCTAGCTAAGTCCCATGAAGGGACCGTCGCTCTAGTGGGCGGCCTCAACCGTTTAGCTCCACGAATAAAACGGGCAGCTAAATGGTGCTTTTCCACAGAAACCCCATCGGTCAGAGCCTGCCGAAATAGCGGCTATGTATGTTCTGAGAGTACTAGGGCATAAGCCAGAGGACAACTTTTCTTGCAGAAACTCCAGCACTGACAGTGGACTGGGTCTACATGCTTACCATGCACCAACTTTCAAATACACTCCATTTGAGGGCATAAGTTCTTCCAGTGAAGGGAGCCCTGGCACTTGAAATGGTTTCAATTACGCTGGCTGGAAGACCAGCATGTCTTAGTTGGTCCCCTTTAGGGGCCAAACGTGAAGGTTCCAGAGCTCGGGCCGGGGATGAAATATTGTCCCCTGCGCCTGAGACAGAAGCTCCCTCCTCACTGGAATCACCCAGGGTGAGCCGTCGAGGAGATATATTAGATCCGAGAACCACACTCTGGTTGTCCACTGGGGCGCTATCAATAAGAGGCACAACCCTGTTGACGGACCCTTGCCAGGACTCCTGGGAGCAGAACTATCAGAGGAAACGCATAAAGGCGTAATCTGGGCCACGTGTGGGCCACGGCGTCCAGACCCAGGGGAGCTGGAGGAGTCGGAGTAGTAAAGGGGGTGGAGTTTCCAGTCCCTATGTGTCACAGCTTGTCTGGATAGCAAGTCTGCTCCTACATTCATGTGCCCCGGAATGTAAATTGCTCTGAGGGACAGGAACTTATCCTGTGCCCAAAGCAGAACCTGGTGCGCTAGCTTGTTCAAGCGGCGTGAGCACAGTCCACCCTTGCGATTTATGTACAAGACTACCACAGTGTTGTCCACCCGCACTAGGACATGGTAGCCTCTCAACTGCTGGAGGAAGTGTTTCAGGGCCAGAAACAGAGCCATCATTTCGAGGTGCTGTGCCATGCGAGAAGATGACCTCTCCAGCTCCCTTGTGCTGGACGGCCATTCAAGACCGCATCCAAGCCCGTGAGGGAAGCGTCTGTTGTTAGCATCTTGCGACGACAAGACGGACCTAAAGTGGGACCCAAAGTCAGAAACTGGGGTCTGAACCACATAGAAAGGGTACAAAGCCCCCGGCGCGTAACCCTTATTAGCCTCTGGGGATTGGCCCTTGAGTGAAATCCCCTGGCTCTTAGCCACAACTGACAATGCCTTCATGTGCAGAAGGCCCAAAGCTATCACCGTGGACGCAGCTGCCATGAGACCTAAAGATCTTTAAAAGTGATGGAGTCACTTTCTGGCCTAGCTTGATTTCCTTCAGGGTGTTGGAGGATGGGTTTGACACAAGTGGGAAACAGCTGTGCCCCATGTGACACCCAAATATGTTGTCCTCTGAACAGGAAAGAGAACGCCTTTCGTGGCATTGAGTCTCAATCCTAAAGAATGGATATGAGATAGGATGACATCCCGATGTCAAAGCGCTAGCTATTAAGACTGAGCTAGGATCAGCCAGTTGTCTATACAATTCAGAATACAGATGCCCTGGAATCATAGAGCCAGAGCTGCATCCGTACATTTTATATGTGCGGGGTGACAGGGCTAGGCCAGATAGAAGGACCCGATACTGGTAAGCTTCACCCCCAGAAAGCAAACCTCAGGAACCTCCTGTGTTGTGGCAATATTTCTATATGAAAATATGCGTCATTCAGGTTGACCGTCACAAACCAAACCTCTGGTTGAATTTGAGAAACAATCATTTTGGCTGTCAACATTTTGATGTTCAGCCCAAGAAGATGTAAAATTGGACGCAACCCCCCATCTCTCGTCTGGCAGGGGAACATGATCTATGGCCCCTTTGCCAGCAAACTCATTCTGTAACTGCCAAGTCAGCCGATGTGTTCGCTCCGGTTTCATGGAAGTGAAGACCACGCCATTGAAAACGCGGAGAACGATGTGCAATGGAGGGGGGCTGTTAGGTGTCCGGCATCTTGAAACAAAGCAGGAAGGAACCGAGCACCTAACATTTCGCTGGAGACCGCTGCCTTCCCGAAACACCAGTGGTGGTGGAGATTAGACAACGGCCCCCAGAGGGTGCCAGGGAGGAGTCTTTATCCCTTATTGGATTTTTTACATGTCCCTCCCCCGGGGGAGACACTCCCGTTGTCCTGGGCACGTCAACCTCAGGGCTTCCTTTTTGGCAGAGATAATGCTCTGGTCCGGTGCTTTTTTTTTAAAATTTCTCTCTTTTTGAGGCGGATTGCGAAGCGCGACGAGTCCTTCCCCTGTCTCTACGAGGGGGTAGCTGGCTCGGCCCACTCTCCTTCTGCACCTCACGCCTCATGGGGACCAGACCTGGTCGGGACTGGGTGACCGATGGTCCCGACTCCTGAGCACGGCAGGAGAGAAACCTCACAGAGGTCTGCTCGTAGAGCTTTGCCTCCCGAACCTAGTGGCGGCGGTGTTTACAGCCGAAAGGCGAGAGGGGGGGCATCAAGGAGGAAAACGAGATCCCTGACCTCGATGCCCGTGAGATTAAATCACAGATGTCTCTCCGTGGCGACCGCGGCAGCCATAGAACGGCCGATAGCACGGGCCGTCTGCTTGGTGGCACTAAGAAATAAATCTGTGGCTAGGCGCCATCAATAGACCCACCAGTGCTCAGAACTTTTAGCAGGTGAGCTTGGTATGCCTGCAAAACCGCCATGGTGTGCAGGGCAGCACCAGCCTGACCCGCTGCCTGAAAAGCTTTCCCCACCAACGAAGATGTTAGTCTACACGGCTTGGTGGGCAATGTGGGCTTTTTCAGGGAGGATGAGCTCCCAGGAGAGAGATAGCTCGCAAGCGTCTCTTCAATCTGGGGTATCATCATAAAACGGGATGAATAAGGCTTATTCCATGAAAGAGTTAACTCGTCATGGAGGTCGCCAAAAAAAAGGGGGGAGGGGAACCCTCGTTGAGGCCCCTCCCCTGGCCATCCGACACAAACCGTCGTCTAACTTTGAGCGCTTGGGGATTTTTTATTATTATTATTATTATTATTATTATTATTATTATTATTTATTTATTTTTATTTATTTATTTTTTTTGCGGCGAGAGAGGAAATCTATTCGGCCCCTTCACAAAAAGCGCCGGAGCGCATTTGAGAAGCAGATGCTAAAACTTCCTGATCCGGGGAGAGCGCAAGAGAAAGGGGGAAATCCCGTCTTATGCGCGTCTGCCCAATCGGCACGCTATCTCCATGGAAGCAAGTGAGGAAGTCTCTTTCCCCCGCTCACAAGAAGCGCCGGAGCGCGCTTGAGAAGCGGACGCTAAACACTTCCTGATCCGGTGAGAGCGTGAAAGAAAGGGGGAAATCCTGTCTCATTCGTGTCTGCCAGATTGGCACGCTATGTCCATGGAAGCAAGGGAGGAATCTCTTCCATCTGCTCACAAGAAGCACCGGAGACCGCTTGAGAAGCAGACGCTAAACACTTCCTGATCCGGGGAGAGCATGAGAAAAAGGGGAAATCCCGTCTCATATACTCTTTAAAGAAAGCAAACCACGCGCGAAGTGCCTTAATAGGGAGATGCTTGCACTTTCCTTGAAACCCAAGCACTCAAGAAAAGTCGTGGAGATCGCCCTCCGAAAGAAAATCACACGGAGGCACACATCTCTCAACCAACTCTTGCCATTATCGGTAAATAATTTTTTCTTTCCTACCGTGATTCTGTTGCACACACACAAGCAAACACAAAGCGGTCCTGAAGACAAAAAGATCTGAGGATGTTTCCGGTTCCCTCCTATTTATAACCTGCAGGTGCACCTTATTCAGTGACGTCATGCCTGGCAGAGGTTATAAGCTGAAGTATTCGGCGGTTTTGACATACACAGGCTTCACAACCGGAAACAAAGAGATGTTCCCATAGCGTTTTCATGCAGCATCGAGTGTAGCTTTTGAAAGGGAACACTGCTCTTCTGTCTAATTTGTTATTCTTGTTCTTTTACTTTCTTCTATCGCTCTTGGTTTGTTAGATACATACCATCCAAAAGTAAAACTTAAATAGACTGTACTGCAATCATGTAAATTAGAAGTAATACAATCAGTATGGTAAATAAATGTAAGAACTTGAATATAGTAACTATTGAGTGGAAATTGGTTGCTTCAAAAGTAGATGACTAAATATTTTCAACATTTGTCCGTGTAATGGCGATCTATGTTTTCCTGTTCTACGCCATTTTTGTAAGGACTGGTACAAAGGATTTGACGCGTAAAACCACAAAACTTGTAGTGTATCGGTTTATTCTTCTTTTGTCTGAATGCAAACACTCAACAAATTAAACTTAAGAACTATTTACACTTTTCAAGCTTCAAAATAAATATGGTTTCGAAGAACGGTCAAAAGACTGTCTAACACCGAGTCCTTCCTTCCTTCTAATAAATCAAACACAAACAGTTGCTATCGTAAACATATGA
Source organism: Clarias fuscus (assembly GCA_030347435.1). Taxonomy (NCBI): domain Eukaryota; kingdom Metazoa; phylum Chordata; class Actinopteri; order Siluriformes; family Clariidae; genus Clarias; species Clarias fuscus. The sequence goes on along the minus strand of CM059226.1, from coordinate 25,217,998 downwards.
AATTGACCTATGACCTGTGCGTGAGTCAATAGTCACAAATATGTCACAAATATGTCACAAAAAAGGTTACATTTACATCTAAGTAATAATGAAGTCAAATACCACAGAGATCCACCCAAAATGTACTTTATGGCTCCAACAGTGCGTTTTAATTAATTTTAAAACATTTAGCCTATAACACACTTTGCATGAAGTAGCCTGCATTCACACATTCATTATAAAGTACAATTTCTTTATATACAAACTGTCACGGGTCGGGGTTGCCATGGTAGACTTAAGTGCAGATACGGATGACAAGACTGGCTTAAACCAGTGCATAAGGCAGACGTGACAGTTAGATTGGAAGCCTGCTCGTGTCGGCGTGTGTACTTTGAGCTCGAGTGAGATGCTGAAGCAGAGAGCCGACTCGAGGTGCGGCGAGCAAAGGGAGCTCCGTGTAGAGAGCCAGTGTGTGTGATTTTAGCTCGAGCAGGCTCGCAGGTGTTGCAGTCACATGGGGATTACTCATGGTCGGGAGACAGGCAGAGGTCGAAACCGGAGAGTAGAGGACAGGTCCATGATCCAGGAAAGATCAGAGATGGTGAATGATCCATGACGTGAGGCAAAGACGTGGTCAATGAAATGAGGCGAGGTTGAAAACAAGAAGGCAATACTCTGGAATATTGGACATGGTGAGTGCACAATAATCTGGCAAGGAGGTGTAGGTGTGTCAAGGGACATGCAGTGCATGGACAATGGCAGGGTCAGTCTGATGGAACACGGATTGTTGATGCAGGTGATGGTGAATGGGGTGATGAACCTTGGTGAGAGCTTCTTGGAAGTTGTCTTGAGTGGCAGGTCGCGAGCAGAGAGCATGACGCTTTGGCCGACGTGGGAGTGGCTAAACGATGACGGTTGCTTTACGCTGGAAGATGCTGTGCAAGTGTTGTAGTCGGGTACAAGCATGTTACCATGTCATTCTGCAGCAGCGAGCAAAGGCTTGAACTGAGGGGACCGTGGCTTCTTCCTCCTGGGAGGGAAACAGTGGTGGTTGGTAACCAAGACAACACTGGAAGCATGAGCATACTTGATCCATGGGAGAAATTGGCTCCAAGAAGCTGTGTCGCGAGACGCCATGCACCCGCTTAGTTTGGCCATTGCTTTGAGGTTGAAAACCAGACGAGAGACTAGGTGTGGCCCTGATAAGACCACAGGAGGCCTTCCAAAATTGTGCTGAGAACTGGGGGCCTCTGTCTGAGACGATATCCGTAGGTAGTCCGTGAAGTTGGAAGATGTGGGTAATTAGAAGTTCGGCTGTCTCTTCGGCAGAGGGGAGTTTGGGAAATGGAATGAAGTGGGCAGACTTTGAGAACCGGTTGACCACAGTTAAGATACAGGTGTTGTTGTCTGAAGGTGGTAATCCGGTAACAAATGTCAATGGAGATGTGAAACTAGGGGTGGCAGGGAATGGGGAGGGGTCTTAGGAGACCCTTAGGGGCACGATTTGTAGTCTTATTTCTTGAACATACATCGCAGGATGCCACAAAGTTTCCAACATCTTCCTTGATGGTGGGCCACCAGAAGCGTTGTTGCATCAGAAACAGGTTACGGGTCACCCCCGGGTGGCAGACTAGTCTGGAGTAGTGTGCCCAGTCCAAAACTTGGGGGCATAGGCGTGCTGGTACGAAGAGTAAGCCAGGTGGAACATTGCTTGGGCCCAGCTCTTGTTCAAGGGACTGAAGGACTGCATTCTCCACTTCCAATTGTGTAGTGCCCACAAGACAGTGAGATGGAAAGATGGTTTCTATGAAAGATGGTTTTCTATGGTGTGTCCTGAGGAGTAGAGAACTGCCGGGAGAGGGCATCGGGCTTGAAACCTTGGAACCTGGGCGATAGGACAGCGTGAAGTGGAAGCGTGAGAAGAACAGTGACCAGCGTGCTTGCCACGAGTTAAGTTTGGCAGATCTTACGTATTCAAGGTTCTTGTGGTCAGTCCAGGTATTCATAGTGACCAATGGGGGTGTTAAAGACGGTGTTCCACTTATCACCTTTCCCTCATTATTATCAGGTGGTAAGCATTTCTCAGGTCTAGCTTGGTAAAAATGTGAGAATCCTGAAGCAGCTCAAAGGCAGTAGACATTAAAGGAAATGGGTAGCAGTTCTTAACTGTGATTTCATTCAATCCTCTGTAATCAATGCAGGGTCGGAGGGACTTGTCTTTCTTTTCCACAAAAAAGAATCCCGGCAGGGGAGGACGAGGGGCGGATGATCCCTGCTGCGAGCGATTCCATAATATATTGTTCCATGGCCTCTCTATCTGGGTGAGAGAGAGAATAGAGTCGCCCTTTGGGTGGGGTGGTGCCGGGGAGGAAGTCTATAGCACAGTCGTAGGGCCGGTGAGGTGGTAGTGAAACAGCCCGTGACTTGCTGAAGACCTGCTGCAGATCGTGGTAATCTACCGGGACCTTAAATTGGGGATCTCCTCCTGTGACGTGGAACGGGTCTGAGTTATGGCCGTGGAACATAGACAGGTGGAGTGGAAAGTTGAGTGCCAATCGAGCACTCGATTCTTACTCAATCAATGTGGGATAACTTGAGCTCAAGTGGAATGTGGAAGCGGAGAGGCGGCGCAAGGTGAATGAGCTCCATGATGAAAGCTGGTGTTTGTCCCTTGAACTTGAGTGGAAGGCGGAAGAAGAGAGCCGGCGTGAGGTGAATGAGTTCCGCGATGAAATCCGGCTTGCGCAACTTGAGCTCGTGCAGGCTCGCAGGTGACACAGATGCATGGGGATTATTCATGGTCGGGAGACAGGCAGAGGTCGAAACCGGAGAGTAGAGGAAAGGTCCATGATCCAGGCTTGTGGTCGAGAAACAGTTCCAAAGGTCAGTACCAGAAAGACCAGAGATGGCGAATGATCCGTGACGTAGTCATTGAAATGAGGTGAGGTCGAAAACCAGAAGGCAAGATGATAAAGAGTGCTGGAATATTTGACATGGTGAGTGCATAATAATCTGGTGAGGAGCTGTAGTCTGAGTGTGAGTTAAATAGGGAGGAGAGCTGTTTATGAATTGAATCCAGTGGAGAATGAGGTAGTGAATAGAAAGCAGTGGGTGGATCATGGAACCAGAGTGTGCAGGTGATTCATGACAGTGCTGTGACTTGGCGGGTCGTGACACAAACATTATGATTTCATTGTCTACTTTATTATCATCAGGCTTATCAGTTATAAATCTGTCGTCTCCAAGTTATAAACATACAGAGGGTTATTTGTGTTTGAGTTCATTGAGCACTAAAGCATTTGTGGCAGCTGAATCTTGGGATTTGATGTTGCACAATAATATCTACAGGGAATGGAGACACTGAATCCTCTCACAGCACAGATCGGATTATGGGGATAATTCACTGTCTCACCACTCCCTGAGTATGAACACCTGTGTAGAAAAAAAGTGAAGATTAAAGGAGGTGGATACATTTGTTCTGATGATTCATATTTGGCGTGCAGTGCTGGAGCCAAAGGGATGCTCAGGGTGGAACTGGATTTCCCTTCTTATCTTTTTTGGCTTTTATTTTCCTATCACAGGAAATTTGATAGTGATTGACATCACAGCATTAATGCATAGTGTGAATTTCACTTTACAACAGTCAGATAAGAGAGATAGTTTCATTATTTTTCCAAACTTGCTGGTAAAAGAGGCACATGTCCAATGCAGTGTGATAAGTGACAAGTATTTAGCTGATACTGGGTAACGATTACAGCTATCAGTGTTCTACAAGATATAATTTACTGTCGGAATTCTAAGTCCATTACCTCGTATTTTTATACTTGACCCTAACAACTTAGCTTTGCAATTATTATTAAAAATTCGCTAACAGTGTGCAGTGTTTCCCAGAAGGCACTTCGGTCAGGTGATGTGGGTGCTCACCTGAACCGAGGTAGCTCATTATTAGGGTTATAAATAGCGGATTTTTCTGGGAAATTGGGTTGAGCATCCTTACTGTCAGTGTGCATGTGTTTTTTTTTTTTTTTTTTTACTTAACTTTGTTTATAAGGGCTCTGACGTGTCTTCTTATCTGTTTAATGTGTAAGTGTATCTTTTTGGTTTATGTTGTGTATTTCAGGGTGTATGTGTTTTGTGTGTGTGTGTGTGTGTGTGTGTGTGTGTGTGTGTGTGTGTGTGTCTTGAGTTTTATTTAAGTCCTGCGCTGTGTGTCTAGTATGTCTCCCCTGCCTTTAGTATGTCTTCCTAGCCTTTAATATGTCTCCGCTGGCTTTATTGTGTGTTCCCTCAGCCTCCAGTGTGCTCCCCCAGTCTCTAGTATTCGTGTCAGTCCTAAGCCTTCGTGTCAGTCCTACAGGGGCTGAATTGCTTAAAGGGTCTGAAATGCTTAATAGATCCTGCATATGCTAAAGGAGCAGGTAACTGCTAAAACAGACTATATATGCTTCAAGAGACTGTGTGTATGTGTGTATGTCCAGAGCCCATGTGTGTATTTTGTTCGTTCCTTTTTTTTGTGAATTAAAGACTTTTATGTTTAAAAACACTCCCTCGGCACCTATGCCTGCCCTTTATGCCCACGGCAATAACATTCGCCTGAACTGCCTGTCATACCAGTTCGTGACACCCATTTTGAAATTGGAAATTAAATGAGCGCTTTTCAGCATCAGCAATAACAAGAAAACACATTTATAGCTTCAGAAATGTATGTATTAATTATAATTGTGATAATTATTACAAACTAGAAAAATATATGTAACCATTATGATGAAAATAAATGCATACTGTACAAACAAAGCACCCATTGCCTCAGACTGTCTTTTATATGAGGTGGCTCTGCATCTGCAAAACTATGTAGCGCCTCCACATAAAGGGTTTTTGTATATAGGCTGTATATATGTATATACAGTGTCCTCCATAATTATTGGCACCCCTGGTTAAGATGCGTTAAAAGCCTTAAAATAAATTCAGTTTTTATTGCAAAAGCATATTGTCACACTGAAAATTGTAGAAAAATATAACGTGAATATAAAGTGAATTTTAAGGGGAAATAAAAATCCCTGACTAACAAATTATTTTTATAAAATAACATGTTCCACAATTATTGGCACCCCTAGCAATTCCTAGAAAATAAATGTAATTGAAGTATTTATCACTTCCTGCTTCCCTGGGGTATAAATATGACACAGAGGCCATTTCTCTTATCCACTCTTCAACATGGGAAAGACAAAGGAACACACCATTCAAGTAAGGCAGATGTGTGTCGACCTTCACAAGTCAGGCAATGGGTACAAGAAAATAGCCACCCGCCTGCCCCTGCCCATATCTACTGTGAGAGGAATCATTAAGAAGTTTTAAAAAACTGGAACAGTAGTAAACAAGCCTGGACGAGGACGCAAGTTTATTTTGCCTCCACGCACAGTGAGGAGGAGGGTAAGAGAAATAAAAAATTCCCTAAAGCTCACTGTGTGTGTGTGTGTGTGTGTGTGTGTGTGTGTGTGTGTGTGTGTGTGAGTGTATAATCCAGTAACTGAGTGTACACACTGCAACATCAATCAGCACACAGTTAAAACTCTGAACAATAATTCTGTGTAAGAGTGAGATGATGTTTCATACCGGACAGCGTGAGCAGAATCAGAGCCGAGTGCAGCATCTTCATCTCTTCTTCAGTAAGAACTTCACACACTCAGTGTTGGGTCTGTGTGAACACTGACTCAGTCATGGGACTTGAAAACTAAAATCACTTCCTGGAAGTAAAAAAAAAAAGAATGCACAGTGTGAATGCACCCAGTGGCTACAACACCACAAGAGTGTCAAACCATTTAAACAGGAAGAAGAACACAGTGCACTTGTGCTACAGACCAGAAAGTCATTTTGAAAACATTTTTTTTTCACTTAATGTACATGTGTTTAGCTTTAGATTTTATCTTCTACAGATTCTTCAAGTTTTTCCATTTGTAGAGGAAAGAACAAATATTTTACTACTTCCTATTTATTACAAGCAAATTTAATTTAGATGTACACTCACACAGCATGTTAAAAATAATGTGCGCACAAATATGCATGTGCAAAAGGGCATGGGGCCTCTGCTCTACTTCCTGTCACTCTTCTCACTCTCAAGCTGTGAGTTTGTACTGTAGCTATAACGGGTATATTCTATAATTCAGGAAGTTGTTATGCGCGATTCAGTGAGTTCAGTATACACGCAGACCCAGCACTGACCCACCACCTCTCAGAGATCACGGAAGACCTGCATCTAGACTGATTCCTGTCCTGGCTTCTAGGTGATGGAATGAACTTCCTCTAGATGTCTCTACAGCGACTCACTGGCAACCTTAAAGCGACAACTAAAAACCTAACTGTTTCTTAAGAACCATAAAAAAAAATTAAATCCTGGTGGTACTTCTACAGTAGTTAGTAGCCAAGCAAAACAATGTAAGGATTTAACCAATTATATAAACTTCTAAGCACTTATGTCACTCTGGATAAGAGTTATCCAGGTACTGGCCAAAAGTCCTAAATGTAGATGTACAACAGTACTTTGACATGTACCAACGTTCTAAACATCATTTCTGACACCCTGTTCACTGATGTAAGTGGCCTCTTTCAGACAGATAATGCACCCTGACTCACTGCAAACATTGGGGTGTTGACTCGACCTCATCAATACCCACCCTTGACCTGATCAAACATCTGTGGGATGTGCTAGACAAAAACATCTGATCCATAGAGGCCCCAACTCACAACTTAGAGCACTTAAAGCATTAACTGCTAATATATTGGATGCAGATCCCACAGTGGTGACATCACTCAGGGAACCAACACAATATGATGGCAGGGGTAACTCAGTAGTTAAGGCATTGTACCCATGGCCCAGGTTCACAGCCCCTGCACCACCATGATGCCACTGTTGGGCCCTTGAGCAAGGCCCTTAATCTAACTGCACAGATCTATAATGAGATAAACTAGTCATTCTGGACAAAGGCGTCTGCCAAATACTTTAAATGTAAATGTGTTACTTTGACATGTACTTCATAAAAACGATTGCTTATCAAGAACATCTCTTCATGAAAATGGTGTTCCTTGATTATAGTGGCCTCTTTCGCTGCAAACACTGAGTTGTTGACTGGACCTCATCAATATCCATCTCGCCCTGATGGACCATCTGTGGGACATGCCACCAAGTCTGATCCACCAGGCCTGACTTCACATTTATATGGATTATTTTTATTGGAGTTTATATATTTAATTTTTTTTATTATTATCTTTGCAGTAACATAATTAACCCCAATGCTGTGTTCAGTTTATTTCACTGGCAAAAAAATTGTCTAGATTGTTCATATTTTTGTATGTTTACTTTGGGATCTTTTGCAAGGGATCCCTGACTCCGTGTTATGATGTCCAGTTTGAAGTGGGTATTTTATTGTGTCTTAAATTTGACTCCTAGCTCAGTTAAACGGACTTGGCTTGTAATTGCATTTACTTCCGGAGTGAGCACAATGTTTGAACTAATACTTTTGTCCTAAAGACTTTTAAATCTTTTAAACCTGATTTATTGTTAAATTAGATTGATAATCAGCGACATACAATTTCTTTCAAAATCCATTTCAAATGCTTAAATTTAACCTTTATTTGGAAGTATACTGTAGATATGCACAAGTTGTTTAACTTCCTTATATATATATATATATATATATATATATATATATATATATATATATATATATATATATATATATATATATTTTATTATTATATTTTTTTTAATGGAACTTCCTTATTGTTGTGGTAGACTGGGAATTTGTATTTGTAAATACAGCAGGACATTCTGCAAAAGAAAAAGTTCCCCCCACCTTTTTACTTAACTTTGTGTGTCTTGTATTTTTTGATTTTCATACAAGAGCATTTTAGCACTCAATATTATTTCTATATAATACAAGTATATTTGGTTACTCATGTGGACAAAATTGAACATATTTTTATATTGGGGAAAATTTCAGAACACACTCTACAGTACATCCCCGTGTTTCCAGACAGTTATACCTAAAGTAAAAAAAAAAAAAAAAAAAGAAACAATGCTCTAAAAGCAAATAGTTTACTAATTTCTCAGGTTTTATTCAAACTAAATAAAGATTATAATCTGTTTATACAGTGCTCTCCAGAAAAAGCATGGGGGAAAACAAAAAATGAAATGAGAAAGCTAAAAATAATGGCATCAACTCAGTCATTAACACCGAATTTATGACTCAGCAACAACTAGAATTAGTGATGAACAAAACAGTGACAGGAGTTAACCTTTAACCACCAGTCGAGAGATGGTTCCTGCTCCAATACCTGGGATGTGGAATGACACATACGTATAATTAAATGTGTGCTGTTAATTCCAATTATCACTACTCATGGAATGCCTCTCATCCAATCAGATTTCTCAGTTGGAACTACCTGTTGTATAAATAACGTTTTAAAACATTCAGTATATACCTTTTAAAAGTTCACTTAAATAGCCGTTTGTCTGAAAAGCTTATACTGTACCTGTGTTTTCTCTCCATTTTCCCACGTTTTCTTCTGGAGTTTTAAACTTCCTTGTAACAGAAGCAGGAAAACACACAGTGACAACTTTCAATATTTTACTCACACTGTACACACACTGTATACACAACATCAGCACACAGTTAAAACTCTGAACAATAATTCTGTGTAAGAGTGAGATGATGTTTCATACCGGACAGCGTGAGCATCTTCATCTCTTCTTTAGTAAGAACTTTCAAATTTGATCCCTGCTGCAGGTCATCTGGAAGGGAGCATATGGTGCTCTAAAGCCTTCATATACCTTTCACAATTCATAGTGCCTTCCAAAACCTGAAATCTGCCCATACTGTATGCACTTATGCACCCCCATACCATCAGAGATGCCAGCTTTTGAACTGAACGCTGATAACATGCTGGATGGTCTCCCTCCTCTTTAGCCAGCACTTGGCGTCTGTGATTTGTCAAATTTTAACTCGTCTGGCCATAGAAGATGTTTCCACTTTGAAACTGTCTATTTTAAATAAGTATTGGCCCACAGGAGACAACACAGATCTTTCACAGATTGCAGAACCTCTGCTTATCTTTACTTCTGAGAAACTCTGCCTCTCTAAAACATATTGCATATTTCATAGTTAATCATGTTACAGACCTGATGTCAATGAACTTAATTAGTTTCTAGATGTTCTTCCAGCTTAATCTTTAAAAAGGTCTTGCCTTTTGAGCCCTTTGTTGCCCCTGTGCAAACTTTCTTACAAAAAAACTGCAGAAGGCATAAAATTTGAAATTAGGCTATTCATGTTTTCTACGGTATGTTCTATTGTATATAAAATATTGGCTCATGTGATTTGAAAATCTTAGAGTTTTCATTTCATTCATATCCAAAAAACTTTTTTTTTCAGGTTGTAAAACATTGAACAAGTAGGGTGTCCATGGCACCAACATGGAAGAACACACAGCACTACATCTGATGTAAAAAGGGCACTGCATATTATCATGAAAACATCTGTCATAAAGTGGGCATAACATGACAGCATAGCTGGGATACATAAAACATCGGGTTAATCTGACGCATGGTTGAGGAGAGCAAGAGTTTTTCAAGAATGTTGGTGATTATGAACGGACCGATGTACTGAGGGAGGCATGCATCTCTGAAGGTGGTCTTTAGAGGAAGATCTCTGGTGGAAAGCATGAGTCTCTGCACTGTCCTGAGAGAGCCTACAATCCACTTCCTTCTTGTCATAGCAGTGTGTTCCTTGCTTGAGACCAGGTCTTTCTACAACAGCGGATGAAAGCTTAGGCAGACGGGATGCTGACCTCCTCCTACTGAGACAGAAACAAGGGCATTGATACCCTAGGCAACACTGGAAGGGGAAAGGACCGGTAGATGACAAGAGATGGGAGTTATGGGCTTACTCCACGTAGGGCAGGAACTTGTTCCCAGAGGAGACATCCTGGGAGACATGCATCTCTGGACTACCTTAAGGGACTGATTCTTCCTCTTGGTTTGACCATTGGAATGAGGGTGAAACCCTGAGGACAGGCTGGGGTGGCTACGATAAGTTTGCAAAGTGCCTCCCAGAACGGCGAGATGAACAGGAGTTTGGGCAGAGGAATGAAATGGGCAGCTTCAGAGACCTGATCCACCAGTCAGGTGTGGCCACTGGAGGGAGGTAATCCTGTGATAAAGTCCAGGGCAATGTCGGACTATGAGCTGTACAGAATCGCCAAGGGTCTGAGGAGGCCAGCAGGAGTAGTGTTGGTGTGTTTGCACCTTATACAAGTGTCGCATGCCACCAGGACGCCTGCAATGTGCTGAACCTGAGACAAAGCTCGACCTGAGCCAGGGTGGCAGGACAGTGGTAAGAACCACTTACCATTCCATAACCTGAGAGCATAGAGTGAGAGGAATGAGGTGGCAGTTAGGAGGTATGTTACTTGGCCCTGATTCCATGCCACAGAATCAGGGCCAAGTAACATACCTCCTAACTGCCACCTCATTCCTCTCACTCTATGCTCTCATTCCATAACCTGAGAGCATAGAGTGAGAGGAATGAGGTGGCAGTTAGGAGGTATGTTACTTGGCCCTGATTCTGTGGCATGGAATCCCTCCATGAGCGAGGGAAGTCTGATCTGAATGGTTGCCTGAGACGTTCAGGCCGAAAAGAGTGGTCCTGTGAGTGACAGATGGGGTTGGACTCCCATTAAGTGCCTGGACCTTGAGTTGGGTCTCCACGGGCAGAGCAGAGATTCCCAGGGGATTCCCAGGGGAGCATATGCTGAGGCTGTGTTGATCAAATAGCAGTTCAAACCTGAGTCGATCAATGCCTGCACCAAGTGGGTTCGTTGTCCGTAAAAGAGCAAGGCAAGGAGCAGCCAACATTTGTCTGGGAGACTTCTTGAAGTCACACCCTCTAGTGCTCCCATTTGAACTAGAGGGCTCATCCTCCTTACTGGGCAGCTCTTAAGTAGATGAACTCTTTTTAAGTAGATGATCTCAGTGGCACTGTCGCTCCTCCGGTGAGATGCGCGTCCTGTCCAGTTGCATCTTGTTCTTGGTGAGGGTGTGTGAGCTTGGGGGGTGATACCCTGGTTGGTGAATCCACCCGGCCAACCAGATTCATGAGCTCTTGAAATGAGGAGGGGACCTCCTGGGAGACTAGCTCATCCTGAAGTTCCTCTGCAAAGAACCCATCTCACAATGCCTGATCATTCCACCCACTTGAGGGAGCCAATGAATTCTCAACCATGAACTCTATGGTGAGGTTTCTTAGCCGAGCAAGAGCTATGGAGGAGCTTCGTTAGCCTGCGTCCAGCCTCTCTGCCATGATATGAATGGTCGAATACCCTTCTCATCTCCTTAGAGAAGTCCTCCAAGTTGGAACAAGAGTTATGGGCATCCCAGAGTGCAGAGTGCTCCTGGGCCAGTCCTGAGTGAAGCTGGAGGTCTACAACTCAAAGATCAACGAGCACTGGAAGAAGAAGGAACGGCACATGTCTGGATCCTCTTCATTTTGTCGAATTTTGAGATCCTCGCCTTGAACAAGATAGAGTTGGAGCTGTCGGAGCTGGTTCAAGATGTTAGCGAGGGCTCATCAGGTGCTAAGCACCTCCTGCTGGTGTGCTCTGAGCTGATCTCATGCTGCCACACTCTGCTGGGTTCATTTTGATGGTTGGATTATTCTGGGACGAAGCAGGGCAGAATGAGAGGACTCCAAGTGCAGGTGAGTGACTGCGGCATGAGATGAGAGCATGGTTGAAAGGTGGAATCAAAAAGGATCACAAACGGTGAGTCAATAAGCAAGGTGTCAGTGCCAAATGGTAAAACAAGAACTATTGTCAAAACACAGTTTCTGTAACCAGGAAATCATAGAGCGAGGCTTCAAAAACACAAAACAAAAGCTGTAGTCAAACAGGGAAGCACAAGATAAAAATTGAGAAATCAAAGAGCGAGGCAGCAATTTAAATCGAGAGGTGAAAAGCGAGAACAATAATGAAGCGCTGAAGCAGTATGCAGCACATGATAAAGTGCTGGGGTAATCAGCATGGAATGTGACACTGGTGTGCAGGTGGGGTGGAAATAAGGGCTTAGGAAAGGACACTTGATGGACTAGGGAAAACATGAGCATGTTGGGAAAGTGACAGCATGGGGCAGACAGGTCATGAAACATCCCAACTGTAAAGTATGGTGGAGGAATCATTACTATTTGGGCCTGCTTTGCTGCATCAGGGCCTGGCCAGCTTGCAGTGATGGATGGGAAGATGAATTCCTAAGCATATAAAGAATTCTTCAGGATAATGTGATAATGTGAGTTAGTGAGGTTATAACCAGTTCTTAATTCCAATGGGTCATTTATTTTGAATGTGGAATGAGTCTGTTCAAAAAAGACCAGATAACATTTTATGACAAATGAATGCAGAAAACCATGATATTCACATACTTTTTTCCTGACACTGTATATTTACATCAGCCAAAACATTATGACTTCACACTTAATATTGAGTAGGTTCAGCTTTCGCTGGACAAAACAGCCCTGTCTCTTCAAGGCCTGGACTCTTTAGACCTGAATGTGTTGTGGCACCAAGCCGTAGCAGATCCCATATGTTCTGTAAGTTGTGAAGTTGAGTATCTATAGATTGGACGTTCCACACATGTTGATTGGATTGAGAGCTGAAGAGCTTAGATGTGGAGTAAACACCTTAAACTCTATGTTGTGGTGATCAAACCGTTCTTGAACCAATTTTGAAGTATGTCAGGGCACATTATCCTATTCTGAAAGAGGCCACTGCCATCAGGGAACATCATTTGAATGATGTGGTGTAACTTGGTCAGTAGCAATGTTAAGGTAGGTGGTACATGACAATGTAACATCCACATCCAGTAACAGAGCATACACACTGCAGCATCATTTAGCACACAGTTAAACTCTGAACAATAATTCTGTCTGAGTGAAACAATGTTTCAAATCGGTCAGCGTGAGCAGAATCAGAACTAGTGGAACATTTCCATCTCTTCTTCAGTAACAACTTCACACAATCAGTGTTGGGTCTGTGTGTGTTGTGTACTGAGCTCACTGACTCAGTTATGAGATGTGAGAATTAAAATGAATTCATGGAAATAAAGTATGCAATCAGTATGGCTACAGCACTTCAAAAGTCTCAAACCATTACAAGAGGAAGATAAACAGCGGGTGGGGGCAGGGAGAGAGTGAGAGAGTGAGAAAGTGAGAGATAGTGTGTGTGTGCTTGTGTGTGATCTTTAGGTCTCTCCAACCCTCCGGCCAGACTTGACACCCTTGTGGTGTCTAATTTTGTAGCTATATAGGGGACATTCTTTTGATCCAGGAAGTACCAGAGACTGCACTACATTAATCTATGATGTCCAGTTCAACTAATCTTGAGGGAACAAATTGATATGTATAACCAATGTGGATTCACATGTGGGTTTGATATGTGAATGATTAAAATTCCAAATTCTAATTTTATTTGTCACATACACAGTCATGCACAGTATGATGTGCAAATGCTTGTATGACCACCGATGACTTAAAAAAATAGGTGTTATGATTAATAGACCATATAGCCTGAGGGAAGATGCTTCTCTTCAATCTCTCTGTGTTGGCCTTTAGGTTCCTGACTGCAACAGAGAGAACAGTCCATTGTTTAGGTGGCTGAGGTCTTTCACAATCTTCCTGGCCTTTTGCTGTATTTTGAGTGCAGGTCAGAGAGCTGGGTGCAGATGATGTGCTCAGCTGATCGCACCACCCTCTGTAGAGCTCATCTGTCCCGCAGAACCAGGTTGCAATGTTTCCCATCAGAATGCTCTCTATGATGCACAAGTTAAAGTTCCTAAGCACCTTTAAGGACAGTATAAAGTCTCTCAAGCAGGGTCTCCAGTAGCCTTGTAGAATGTCTATACATTTATTATATTTCAGACCAGAAATCAGTTTCCATGCTCTGAACCAAGAAGAACTCGGCCGGCTGGATGGCGTGGTCCAGTACCGCTGGGTTCAGCCATGTTTCGGGGAAGCAGAGGAGATTGCAGTCCCAAATGTTTCGCTGGAACTTTACTCTGGCCCTGAGGTCATTGAGCTTGTTTTCCAGTGACAGGATGTTGTCGAGCAGGATGCTAGGCAGAGGTGTGTGTGGTATGCACAAGGTATCAGCCTGTTTCTTGACGGTGGCTTGTTTTGCCCAGAGCCGCTGCTTCATATCGCTTGCTTTGTTCTCTCTCACAATCTCACTCGGCCAGCTTGGATCTGGGTTTTTGAGTTTTTGCAGATGCTCGACTGCAGGGTCTCCAGTGGCCTGGAAAAAGGAAATGCCTACAATTAATAATAGATTCAAATACACATCATTAAGAACTGATTGAAAAATTAATTCAGCTGATTGAGAAAAAAGACTAAATGAACCTATATACTGTGTGTGTGTGTGTGTGTGTGTGTGTGTGTGTGTGTGTGTGTGTGTGTGTGTGTGTGCGCGCAAAAGTGGGCATGGGGACTTTACTCTTCTTCCTGTCACTCTATACACTTTTGAGCTGTTTGAGGGTGTGGCTATACAGGGTATATTCTTTAATTCAGGAAGTTGTCACATTATGACCATGTCAGTGAGCTCAGTACACACACAGACCCAACAGTTCTTACTGAAGAAGAGATGAAGATGCTGCACTCGGCTCTAATTCTGCTCACGCTGTCCGGTATGAAACATCATCTCCCTCTTAGACAGAATTATTATGAGTTTCAATTATGTGCTAATTGATGCTACAGTGTGTACACTCAGATATGGATTATACACACACATTATACCTTATATAATATATAATTAATGTCTGATAAAAGATTTCTAATAATGCTGATTTTAAGTAAGTTTCAGTTTTGTTTAATCAATAACATGATAATAGGAAATAAAACATAGCATTAGTGATTAACTTCCTCAAGGCTCTCAGTGCGCAGTTACGATTAAGAGATACAGTATATGTGGGTGGGACTGAAAATTTTTGCAGCAGATTCGATTGCATCCCTCAGATTACTTACTTTACATATCAGGACCAACTGTACAAAATATTATGGAAATCAAAAACTATTTAGAGGTCACTCATGGGTCAATATGACTATAAAGTGCCTTTGAGGCTTCATAATTTCCAAAAAAAAAGCTAAGATTCTTCAGTTAACTTCAGTTATCTTTCATACTTCACTTTATTAAGTCAATATTAGGCTGTTAGAAATGCATGTTGGTCAAGCCCCAAAACTTTCTCTAAATAAAATCTTATATATGTATGTATGTGCGCGCATCTTATAGATGTGTGTGCCCGCATTTCATACAGTATGTAGTTGTTTGAGCAGTTTTATATATAGATGTGTGACTGTTTCATATTTGTGTATGAAAGTGTTTCATGTGCGTGTGCATGAGTGAAGTTTAATTTAAGCCCTATACGGCGCCTCAAAGTACTGTAATTGCAACGCAACACAGGTAACATTAAAGCAACGCATGCAAAAGTGGGTTCTTTAAAAACAGCACATTCGATTTCTGCTGCATTTTCTGCGGATTTGTTCGCCCCGCTCTTTGATCTTCCAGTTTTTACCTTCGGCTTCCTCACCTGGTTTTTTGGCTTCTCATCTAATGTTTTCGGACTAAACGTCACGCTGTTGTGATCTTCTTTGAACACACATGAACTAGAAAATACACAACATATCAATCACATATCAGTATAATTTTATCAATCTCCTTTATTCTCCATGTATTTCTCTACACAGGTGTTCTCACTCAGGACAGTAGATGGCTTGTGAATTATCCCAATAAACCGATCTGTGCTGTGAGAGGATTCAGTGTCTCCATTCCCTGTAGTTATTATTATCCAACATCAAATTATCAGGTGACACAAATGCTTTGGTGCTCAATGAACTCAAACATAGACAGATGTACAAACCCTCCGTATGTCTATAACAGCTCATCAAACACCAAGTCAGACTTTGAGTACGTTGGAGACGACAAATCAAACTGCACTTTGTTAATCCACAATGTACAGTTCAGTTATTCTGGAGAGTACAAATTCAGATTTATAACTAATGTGGACAAATGGACAGGTGCTCCTGGAGTGACTCTTCAAACTGCAGGTAAAATGCAATATTTAAAACAATAATTTAAATTATTCAATCACTCACTCATTGTTCATGCCGATTCATCCTGTATACAGGGTCAAGGGGGTCTGGAACATATCCCAGGAGGATTAGGGCACTAGGCGGAGACAGGGTGCCAATTCATTGCAAGGCACCAAATTATTATCGCCATAATTTACTTTTCTTACATACTGGAATAAATTGTAGTTTTGCAGATATTTTTCTTTTTACATTGTTGAATGCACGACTAAGTTGAAATCAACTTTAATTTAACTAAGGAATCTAATTGATTTTATATTTATTATTCAACAATACACATTTATCTGTGTTTTTAAGTCCTGGTTGAGTGACGTGGAGTCTTTCCTGCTCTCTGTAAAAGATTTAAAGGTGTCACTAATCAGGCTCAGTGGAAACGGAACCCTTAAACAAGGAGACTCGTTAAATCTGACGTGTGATGTGAACTGCACACACAGTTCCTCACAGTTTGTGTGGTCTAAGAACAACGAGCAGTTAAACCCATCAGGACCCGTTCTTCACTTTCCTGCTCTAACCGTGAGGGATTCTGGGAATTACACCTGCACTTGGAAAACCAACGAGACGTCAGGATCTAAAACCATCAGCCTTCAGGTCGAGGGTGGGTCCGTCTGCTCACAACACTCATTTCTGTGTTTGTCAATGTGTGTTGGAATATTTGGGGAAATGTCTAAAATTATTGATAGGATCTGTACATGCTTTGTCTCCAGTGAACTTGAAAGAGAGATACAGGATCTGTTTTAAAATCTTACCTTTGAAAAGTCTTTTGAAACTTTCTTGTCTGCATTAATATAAACATTTATTTCTCAGATGATTGGGGAGTGAAATATCCAGAGCCGGTTTGTGCTGTGAGAGGATTCAGTGTCTCCATTCCCTGTAGTTATTATTATCCAAAGGGACTTCAGGTGACACGAATGCTTTGGTGCTCAATGAAATCAAACACGGAATGGTGTTATGAACCTCCCTATGTTTATAACAGCTCATCAAACACCAAGTCAGACTTTGAGTACATTGGAGACGACAAATCAAACTGCACTTTGTTAATCCACAATGTACAGTTCAGTTATTCTGGAAATTACGACTTCAGATTTCTAACTGATTGGATTGATGGTAAATGGACAGGTGAACCTGGAGTGACTCTACAAGTTGCAGGTAATTTTTGTTTTTATAGCATCAGTTATCAAAGATGTTTTCAGTTACTTATACATTTAAATACAAGGACATACCATGGGTGTTAGGAACCTCCACTAGAGGTCACTGTTCATGTCTGTCTGTCTGTGTAGTTCATGTTGATTGACTCAGTTTCCCAGAAGGCACCTCAGTCAGGTGATGAGTGCTCACCTGGACTGAGGTGCCTCATTAAAGTTTCTATAAATAGCAGTTTGTTCTGGGAAACTGGGTCGAGCATTGTTTGTTTGGTATGTTTGTCTGTGTAACTACTGTCATGTGGGCATTCCTTTTTGTTTGTTTAAGTTTATATTTTAGTTATATTCTTTTACATTGTTTTTCTAGAGGGCTCTACTGTTTGTTCTCCTTATGTTCCTTGTGTTGCTGGATTCATGGAGCTATCCTGTTTCATGTTTAGCTAGGCTGTGTCTCCTCCTGTGTAAGTACTGTTCTGTCTTCTGGTCTAGTTCTTTGTCTGTTTAAGTTTTGTGTAGCCACATGAGGGTCTAGCCGCTAGCAGGGTTAGCCCCTAGTTTGGAATAGCCTCCTGTGTGCTTTGCCTTTTGTGTTCAGTTCCCCACTATTAGGTCAGTACTATGACAATGGGCATGCTGTATAATAATAGTTGACATTTTGTATACAGATGAAGCAGTTTCAAACAGCCGGCTGGTCCGTGAATGGACCTTTAACTATCCGTTAGAATTCCTCGAAGTGTCCGTGAATGGAACGTGATCCCCCGTGATGACGCAGTGAACGAAGCCACACCCCATAAACGCCCCTTTGCGTTGTTCTAATAAGATGGTTGTAATGCTGTATAATTCCGCCAGGTGGTGCAGTGACTGATTCAGTTAACTGCAGTTCTTGCATTGTCCACACATTTTTATGATTAAATCAAGCTTGTCATTTTGGAGATATACAGTATACAGTACAGAGTACCGGTCCCTAACGATGCTTTAATGCTCAGACCTTTCATGCATAAGACATCGGGCCACTGCCACTATCATATACTTTCAAAATAATCATATAAAAACATTAGAATGTCAGCCGAAATGTATTTTAATGCTGCACCAGTATGTTTTACATAAATAAATAACTCAGCTAAGTGTGGGCTATAGTAATTTCACTCTTATGAGAGGTCATGAGTAATTAAGAGTGTTTTTTTTCTTGAACATAGTGTGTTACAATGTACAGTATAGCGACGCATAGTAGCACGATGCAACTTCACACCTGTGGACAAAGAGGCGGACATTCACAGTCAGCGAACCCCACGACTTCTCATGTGGCGAAATGCTTAAAGCCGCTGTATTGCAAGGCGATCCAGTTTAATTTGGTTTTACGCAGTTTCATATGCTGTGTGTGAGAGGGAGAGAGCTTATATTGTGGATTACTACTACTGTTAGTAATAATAATAAAATTGTTGTAATGTAAATTAAATCCATGGGTCTCAACCATCACTAAATCAGTACACCTATTTTTTGCCCTAGTTTCATTTGGTTTTACGCGATTTCATGTGCTGTTTGTGTGCGTGTGTATGTGTGTGTGTGTGTGTGTGTGTGAGGGAGAGAGAGGGCTTATATCGTGATTTGTCCTGGCTTACTAAAGCCTGGCTTACTACTACTAATAAAAAATATTTCAATGTAACCCCTGGGTCTCAATCACAAAATCAACCAACGCTGTAATCAGATGATACAACAAATGATATACTCTGAAAATCACGTTTTGTTTGAACATGTAAATATATACAAAAAAAAACAAAAACAAATTTAATATAGCTCGGTTTTATTAATATCCTGTAACGCTCCTGTGGTCTTACACCGCATGTTACAGAAACTGATCAGTTGTATTAATCACATAACGCACACGTCGTAGAGGAGATCTCTCTCTCTCTCACACACACACACACACCGCGCACAGGCTCCAGGATTTGTTTAGTAATATCGGATTTCTTTATATATCGCTTTTAACAGCGGTTACTATCGCAAAGCAGCTTTACAGAATTAAAAGCCAATTAAATAAATGAGAATGAAATGTGTGAGGAAATATGCATGAATCAGAGTGACCCTGAGTGATCAGAGTGACCCTGAGTGACCCTGAGTGACCCGAGTGACCCTGAGTGACCCTGAGTTTCACTTCCAAGCTCAACTTTTCAGATACAGAATGTGTCGTTTTCTCAAACATGATTTTCCCAAACTGGCGTTTATACGGATTCAGTCAGATTGAATTTAGGACACACCACCCCAAACAACCTAAAGCACGAACACACACACACACACACACTGCAGAGGAAAGCAGAGACGTGCATTCACACCTCTGACCGTCTTTTGTCTTGTAAATGAGGTATTCTTCGCGTAGGCTGGGGGGTTACACACACACACACACACACCATTTTAATCACCGGACTTCATAACGTACTAAGAATGATAATGAAAAACAATGAGGAGACACAGTGGGAAATCCTTCAATCCCCACACACTACGTTTGTACTGTACACTGTAGCTGTGTTTGTTAATGGAGAGGTGTGTCTGTGTGTGTGTCTGTGTGTGTGTGTGTCTGCTCCTGGAGTTATCATTTGGCTTTAACACAAACGCATTTGTGCGCCGGCGAGTCGAAAGTTCCCAAAAAAACACAGAGATTCTTGATACATCACAGATACGTGCTGTCTTGGTCACAGATTCGCCAGCAAGACGCGCAGCAAAACAACAATTTGTCTATTACTCTGTTAATGAAACCTTCACACTCCACTCTTACTGCTGGAATGTGCAGTCAGTGAAGATCGGCCACCAGGCTGGGCAAATTTAGCCATGAAGCACTAAACTGGACAGTGTTTCAGTTTCATTGTCCAACCCCCGTATGTCGTTAATAGTTGCCGCCCCTCCCCCAGTGTGTGCGCTGCGGAGGTGTGTGTGTGTGTGAAGCGTCACATCTTATTTAAGCGAGCACTTTGATTTCAAGTACTATACTGCAGTTCACCCCCCCACAGAGCAATTTGCACCATGTAAGTCAGTACATTCTCTGTTGAGGTTTCTCCTCTACACTTCTCCCAAGTTTGTCTTTGTTCTGTTGATGTAGTTTTTAAAACCCAATCATTTATTTATATTGAGAAAATGACTCACATGTTCAATGGTTGTTTGTTTCTATGACCATAATAATAATAATTATGATTATTATTTATTTTATACCCCAACTTTTTGACTATTTAAAACAAAGTTGTCTCATATTTTAGCCAATTGATGTAGTTGGTTCAAGTAAAAAATCTATCAAAACAAATTGGCCTAACAATACCCCAACAATTAAAATGCACAAACATGATGTAGAAAAAAAAAAAAAACTTTATTCTTCAAAGTTAAAACAGTAATTTGTATAAAAACAGGTGAATAGAAGTTGTATCACCAACTGCTTATCAGTCTCTATCTGTTTTTTTTTTAATTATTATTAAAGTATCCAATTTATAAAAACTTTCAAACACTTCCTTTGTTTCCCCCGATGTGTAGACTCCAGGTCGTTCATGCCCCTTCAGTAGCTCCAAAAGGCCAGCCGTCACCCCTCTGAGCCAATCCTCCACTGCAGAGCTCTGGTTAAAGAGAACAAGATAATTTAAAATGGGCATTGTCTCAAAGTAGCTTCACAAAATCAAAAGAAAATTATAAGAAATTTAAATTATATTATTATATATAATTATATACAAATGAAAGGATATTATATAAGCGAAGCATTGTAAATTAAGTTGTATTTCTTTATAAATATCATAAATATTATAGTATTTATTTTTTATTCAATGAAGTATTAGTACTAGTATACTAGTTTCGTTTGTCCTTTGTGTGTTTTTATTTACTTATCTAATTATCCATATAGCTCATCGTTGGACTAAATGGACTAAAAATGGACTAAAATTCAAATCGGGCAACTCGGTCGCTTTACTTATAAACCTTTATTTACAACGCTTCCGTTATGCGGTCGATAGTGCCAGCTGATAGAGAAGGAACAGCCAATCAGAAGTAGTGTGTGGAAGTCTGTGATTGGTTGGTTTTGTGGCAGTTTTGTTACACTGGACTATGGGAAGCCAAACACATCAAAAGTGGGACGATTGAGCTGCCCTGGACGGACCAAATATCTGCGCGGCCCAACGGACAGCGCAGAAATGAACTGGTTTATTTGCGCAGCCCAGTGGATCGCGCAGCGCAGATCTGCTGTCCGTTGGGCCGCGCAGATATTTGGTCCGCCCAGGGCGCCTCAATCGGGTTCCACAGTTTCGTCCCACTCTGACGAAAGCGCACAGGCAGAGTCGAGCGCGCACAGAATCGAGAAGTCGCGCGTGTGGTGAGAACATGTTGAGCGAGCAAGGGAGACACTGCACGTGCAGAATTGAGCTGTTGAACGTGCAGTGGAGGCACTGCACGCGCATAGAGTGCTTTGTCTGCTCTCAAAATGTCAAACCACGCGCTCAGAATTGTGACAGGAATATAACGGCATAATAAGACAAACATGGTTATGAGAGTTTAGCTTGCTAGCTCCGGTACACCTAATCCCAACTGCAGATTAACTCACTTCCCCCCTCCCCCCCAAAAAAATGCTGAATTTATCTAAATCCAGAGAAGACTCAGTCAGATTCTCTCAGTAATTTTCAGAGGACACAAACACTCTTCTTATAAAAATACACTGAGCTCACAAAACTATATTAAATCAGTTTCTCGGGTAGTGCAGCCGAAGTTAATAGTATTTCCGAAGCTTTAGCGTCTTTGTGAGTGAGAGAGTGACGTTGTGAGTTTTGTGACACTGACAGTAAGCTGTAACTCCAGACTTGGTAAACAGATGATTAAGTTACCTAAAGCTACATCTGACTGTTGCAGGCGCTGACAGTGATTTTCAAATCGTCCAATTAAAAATAATTATTAAACTGGGAACTAAACTAACACCCAAATTTTATATAAAAAAGCCACCACTTACCCTGGATAAGAAGTCCATTAAACTGTCATCTTCATCTCCATATTGCAGTTTGCTAGCGTCAGTCCGGCGGGGGGGGGGGGCGGAGGGTTAAAATCGCGTGATTGCTATTCAGCAGCTAAATTGATGGCTTCTGTTAACGTCTTCTTGAGAACAAAGCGCCATCTAGTGGTGGCGGACGGTAAATGAATAAATATGGCTTCAATGGGCGTGTTTACTGTGAAATCTGGACACGTCTTCTGGCAGGAGAAGGAGGGGGGATTCACGACAGCCACACGTCAGCCATCCGCCAGCCATAAGCCATTCACACGTCAGTTGCCCGACCCTGGCTGTTTTGAGTTGCTACATCTGTACAGTCAATCATCACCTTCTGACCATCAGAGTCAATAATTCAGTACTGCTGTCGTATAAGACATTATATCTGTAACGCCCCCTTTGGCCTATTGTTAGACCCTGTAAAGTGGATTCCTGGGTCCTCTTACCCAATGTACAAACTTAAACTATAGCTAATTCTGCATCCACATGTGTTTATAAACTATTAGCTATCTAGCCACTCTGACTTTAAAATGTACTACTCACACTAAACATTAAACACACTCATCATAAAAGATTGTTACGCAGCATGAACCTTTTGAATAACTGTATTAACAAATATATATATACTGTACACAGCCCATCAAGCTCTTAGAAAACATAAAATAATTCAAATAACTTAATTAAAATGACATATAAAAGCATTCCCTTTGTTAACCCCAAAGAAAAGAAATATAAATTTGGCTTATTTATCTATGAATGACATTCAGTTTAATTCAATATGCAAATACAATCACCAATAGCTTCTCATTCAACTTCTTAGACTAACTATGGGCCCTTAATTCAGATTAAGCTAAGCCTGGAGCTTGAGAAAGGTAGTGAATTATCTTATTGAAAACTTAAGAACAAGACATGTTCCATCTCTCTCTTTCTGACTCCCAAAAGTGGATCCGGTCGCTGTTTGTTAGGTTTATATTTACCTTTTCGTCATAATGGTGAAATCGGTTGCAATAAACCTTCTGTAATATCCACAGAAGCCAAGGAATGATCTCATACCCTTCAAGTCCACTGGTTGTGGCCAGGTCTTGATAGCCTCAAGCTTTTTGGTGTCAGTTGCCACTCCTTCTGAAGAAATGATTCTTCATGTTCCTCTAATGTCTTTTCAAAGATGACAAAATCATCCAAGTACACCAAAACGTTGAGCAAATTCATATCCCCCACTACCTTTTCCATCAAGCGTTGAAAAGTGGCAGGGGCCCCTGTGATGCCCTGTGGCATCCGCTCAAATTGATAAAAACCTAACGGTCTTCTTCAGCCGTCTCTATTTGATAGTAGCCGCTTCTCAGATCCAGTATGGATAATTCAATTCAATTCAGTTTTATTTGTATAGCACTTTTAACAACCGTTATTGTCGCAAAGCAGCTTTACACAATCAAAATAATTATTTAAGTTTGTATGAAATGTGAATGAATCAAAAATGGTCAGATGGTCCCTGATTAGCAAGCCGAGAGCAACAGTGGCAAGGAAAAACTCCCTGAGATGGCAATAGGAAGAAACCTTGAGTGGAACCAGACTCAACAGCAAACACATCCTCATTTGGGTAAAACAAAAAGCAGGAATTTAACTGCATTCATACTGTGTGTTATGTGGCAGGCAGTTCAGTATAACAGTTGATGCAGTTGATGTTAATTGAGATTAATATGGAGTCCAGTTAGTTATTGGAGGCTCAGGTAGACTTTTAGGAAATTCCAGTCCTGAACTATCGAGCGACTGTAGCCACGTCCGCAGAGAAACAGCTGTCAACATCAGTCGAGGCCAGAACCGTCTTCATGGTAGAGTGTGAACCCGCATCCCAAAGAGACCTCACAGGGCATCCATGTGACGAGAGCTCCAACCAGAAGTGGAGCACCAGGATGAGTCAGACAGGTCTAGAGGGCAGAGGGGGTCTAAGGAAGGCAGCTCAGTAATGACATGTGTAGCTCAACACAGAGAGGGAAAAAGAGAGAGGGAAAAAGAGAGGGGAGAGCAGAAGAGGAGAGATAACAGTTACAGGCTTGTGCAAAAGGTTTGGGCACCTCTTGATAAATAACAGATTTTGGTGATGTTTTTAATTGAAAAGATGTTTCAGTCTCTCTTGGAAATGGAAAAAAATGCACAGTATTTTCAGCAAACATTGGTGCATAGTTACTTTTTATGTCGTAAATTGAACAAAGATAAAAAAATATATATTAAAACATTATTGTGGCACTGTGCAGAAGTTTGGGCACCATACATAATCAGTACTTAGTAATACCTCCTCTAGCAGATATCACAGCTTGCAAATGCTTTATATAGCCAGCTAAAAGTCTTTCAGTTCTTGTACTTGGGATTCTCTGTATTATTTTTGGTCGTCGTGCATGCACAGCTCTTTTAAGATCTACCCACAAATTTTCAATGATGTTTAAATCAGGCGAATGTGATGGCCATTCCAAAACCTTTAGCTTGCCTCTCTTGAGGATCATTGTCCTGTTGTAGAATCCATCCTCTTTTCAGCTTCAGCTTTTTTTTACAGATGGTGTGATGTTTGCTTCCAGAATTTGTTGGTATTTAGTGGTATCCATTCTTCCCTCCACCCGTGCAATGTTTCCTGTGCCACTGGTTGCAACACAACCCCAAAGCATGATAGATCCACCTCCATGTTTAATAGTTGGCAAGGTGTTCTTTTCATGAAATGCTGCTCCTTTTTTCTCCAAACATGCCTTTGCTGATTGTGGCCAAAGAGTTCTATTTTATCAGTCCACAGCACTTTTTTCCAAAACGCACCAGGCTTCTGTAGATGTTCTGTTACAGACTTCTTACGATGGATTTTATGATGGGACTCAGGTAAGGTTTTCTTCTGCTGACTCTTCCATGAAGGTCTTGTGGACCACCACTCCTGAGTCTGCTAAATCTTCCTGCAGATTTTGATTTGTCTTTCTGATCAGCATACGAGCAGTACTCTCTGGGAGTTTTCTTGGTCTTCCAGATCTCATCTTGACCCCCAAAACTCCCTTGAACTGCCGTCTCTTAATTACATTTCTTCAGCTTGTGGAAACTGCAAGCTGACAACACTTTGCTATCTTCTTGCAGCTTCTCCTGCATTGTGGGCATCAATAACTTTCATTTTCAGAGTCAGAGTTACACAGCTGCTTAGAGGAACCCATGGTTGTTGAGTGTCTGCAAGTGTGTGAACAAGGTTTGAAGAGTCAAAGTATTTACAAAGCTTTGAAATTGGCATTTACTAATGATAGCTGAATGTTTCCCTTGCTTCTTCATTGGCTGCTCTAGTTTCAACACACTCTGTATCTCGGTTTTATACCGAGATCCCTGAGCCATCCACTTTTCTTGCAGACCATAAGGTAACTGATCCACGATGGGAGATACACCATGAGCAGTGTCAAGATAAGCAAGGCCGGATTGGTAGCCTTCTTGTTTTGCAGACTCAACTTCTTGTAGAAGATCTTCAAGCTCTCGAAGCCTTTTCACATCTTTGTTGCCAATCTTAGGAAAGCCATCAATCCTATCGAAGAGAGATTTCTCAATAATTTCCGGAGAGCCATAGCAATTTTCCAAGCGCTCCCAAGCCTCCTTTAAGCCCTTGTCCGGATTAGTTGTATGCACAGCTCTGATCCTTTGCACATGATGTGAGGACTGCTCGCCTAACCATTTCGATATAAGGTCTAACTGCTCAGTGGCTGTTAAGTACAACCCTTCAATGGCATTCAAGAAAGACAACCTGCATGCCCAATAATTCTCTGGACGATCACCAAACTTGAAAAGGCCAGCGTTAACAAGATCTCTGCATGCTAAGTATCTGGCAGTCTCGCTCAACTTAGTGTCGTTGAACGATGGCTGTGGTGTGGCTTATATGGCGAAGAAGTGAATGGTGGTTCTTGAGATTTATGGAAAGTAGTTTGCACTGACCTTTGGGGCAGTGTCCTATTCCTAGCATCAGGTTTATTGTAAGAATCACTGACCTCCCAAGTCGTATGGCGATGCTGCCTTTGTGGTGTTTCAGGCTTCAACACGTGGACAATTGGCTCTATAGGCAATTGCAATAGATCATCTCCAACGGATAATGTTAAAAGTTGGAACTGTTGCATGACATAGTCACGAGTGTGATCAGAAACCTCTCTCACATTGGAAGTCCTTTCTCCAAACTCACTTTCTGCTGCTGCCTCCAGCACCTCTGTCTCCACGAGGGCTGCCGCCACCTCACTCTCATGTTTTAAAGCTAAAAGAGATCCTTCCATGCATGCCTCTGTCACTTTTAGCTAAGCCTTTTCAATCAAAATCTCAGATTCTCTTTTAAGAAATTCAGCTTTGGCCCATGCAGCTTCCAACTTAGCACGAGCCCTGGCAGCAGCTATGCAAGCTGTTGAGCTTTTCGATCGGTTAGTCATAACAGAGGCTATTGATCTTGTTTCTAATGTTTGGCTCCGCTCTGTCGCTTCCTCAACCTCCATAGCTTTTTTTCGGACATCATATATCAGTGATTCTCTTTAGGATCGCAGGATGTGATGATGGATAAGGAATAATGAAGGTAGCTTGATTTCCTTGAACTGTAGTGTATGGTTTCCTTTTTACTATTCTGTCCTAGATGCGCGTTCTGTCTACGCAGCACTGACAGATAGCTAACAGTTAGAAATTTTAAAAAAGGGGGAGGTCACACGCAGGAGTAAAGTTTGATCCTTTACTGATATGTTCTTTCCTCTTTCCTTTTCTTTCTTATTCTTATTCTTACTCTTACTGTAAAACTGAAACACACAGATTACAAATGTATTGTTACAAAATATTCACAAATAATGCAAATGAATCTCCATAATTTAAAATGTTCTATGAACACTCATAACAAAGGCTACATTCAGCTCTACTTAGTATAGCTATCAATTACTTCCTGGTTAACCTTTAACCTGAGTCACATGCTCTAAATCAACCACTAAGAAAATAGCTTAAATTATCCTGTGTCTTTTGTTGTCACACTGAACTGCAACAAGATAGTGCCAGAAAATTAAAACCAAATGTGTGCCATGACAATGATAATAATAATAATAATAAGAAGAAGAAGAAGAATAGAGTACTTACGCATCTTGAAGAGGAAGATTTTTCTAAATTTCGTCTCCAAAGGAAAATTAAGTCCTCACCAGCAGTGTTCTGGTCAGTAAAAGAGGAACAAATCAAACTTTCTCAGAAAAAGGAAAAAAGAGAACAGGATTCTTGGTGGCCCACCCAGACATGAAAAATATGAGATGAGAGGGAGAAAAGTATGTAATTGGGAGTTGCCACTTCAATCTGGCCTCGCAAAGTTAACATACATCTATTGAATATTAAGTAAATACCTAAACTAAGGAGGAGCAAACGGTGACTAATTGCCAGTTAAGGGTATATAAACCTTGTAAAATTAAGGAAATTGAGGCAATCTTCGAGAATACTTTGAAAGTGTCTGTTGTTTTTCTGGCTGGCCGGTCCAGAGCTATCCATCCACGTCTGTCTACAATAAACTTTTTTTTTGCTTTTTCTATACTCAAGTGGTCGTTTGGTTTTTGTTTGGTGAAGTTCACAAAATTTGCCATGACAGATGTGACATGGTTAGTTTAACATCTGCATCAATTACATTGTCTGGATTCAAAGCCTCAATTTTATTCCTAATATTTACAATTTTATTATTATAAAAGTTCATGCAATCCTCACTACTACACGATGTTGTTGTCGAGATTTCTGCTGTGGACTTATTTCTGGTTAATTTTTCTACGGGATTAAATAAAAATCTAGGATTATTTTTGTTATTTTCGGTAAGAGTGGAGAGATACATTGATCTAGCTACACTAAGAGCTTTTCTATGGTTCACAATGCTCTCCTTTCATGCTATTTGAAATACTAACAATTTCCAAATTAAAAAAGAGAATGACTTACTTCCTGACAGACAGTTCAACACATCCCATTCATGCATTGAGAAAGCAGTAACTCTTTCCGCCAACTTCTGATACAATCTGTTGTAGGGATGAACAAGCCCGACAATGGGCCATCAGTCTATTACATCCCAGGGCCCATTCAAGCAGACTGCATGATGCCATCTCCTAAGCTTATCAGTCCTCTGAGACAATGCAGCCTCTTTGACATCGGGAAGTGGGAAACTTAATCAAGCCTGGTAAAGGTGGCCCTACTACACCTGGAGCTATAAACGTCCAGGCAACCTCGAACTAAATTGACGTAAACTGACACTCTGGTAAACAAAGGAGACAGTTTTACGCCACTGAGTGGGGAAAGCACCGTCCCTAACTTAGCTCACTGATATTCTTGGTGACCTCCAGAAACAGGACTTTCCGTGAACAAAGGTACACACGACAGAGACACTATTCCAGATCGTCTTTAAAGCATGCCAGTAGGGCAAAATATATATTCACTCAGCATGTTTGATGTTTGTATGTATGTATGATTGTTCTGCATACCTTAGAATGTGTAAACAGCATTTATAAACCCTTTTTAACTAGATCAATGCATGAATGAGGTGTATATGATATCAGATGTGTGGTATCAACTGAAAGCTTGTCTTATCCAAAGAACCCTTATGTACACAAAATGTTAATAGCATGAACTGACCTTGTGTAAAATTAATTTATAAAAGGTATTGAAATTTCCAACCGGACGAGTCCCACGTGACAGCCGAAAAAGTGGGAACCACGTGAGGCGGGGCTAATCTCGAAACCCCATCCGATTGGTCCAAGTCCTCTGTGAGAAGGACCGACAACAAAGGGTTAAAACCCAAGGGTCCGAGCACATTGGCATGTCATCCAGCGGCTGAACGTTAACTACACATCTGAAGTAAGCTCTTTCATAGCTCGTCCACCTCCGACTTTCGCCCTGCGTCTGACCGGCAAGCAAACTGCTCATCCACTCTTTGTAAAAAGTCAGACAAAGGCTCTCCCTGTCTCTGCTGCATGAGACGGAATGAAAAGTATAGATCCTCACACTGCTCCAAAAGCACTTTCTAGAGCTTTCAGACATTCTTCTGGACCAACATTGGCATTGACCAAGAGGGCTGCTTGCACAATTTCCAATGCAGGGCCCTTCAGTCTCTCTATAATCCTGCGTCTCTTCTCCTTGGCAGAGGAGTCGCTCTCCTCAACCATGAGTCTAGCTTGTCTGAGCCAATGCTGAAACTGCTCTTCTCCTGCTGGTGTGGGCGAAACACCAGAGGACACACGCAAGTGCCTGTACCCACTGCTCTCAGCAGGTGACTTCACAGCTTTCTCAAATACTTTACCCATGGCATGAATGATTGACTCGGGTGAGCACCCTGCATGACCCATTAGAGCTCGTAGGTCATCCAAAGTTCTTTGCTCTGCCCGTAAGGAATCCTGCAACCGAGCGCTAAACTTACTGGGCTCGGATGCCTTTGTAAACATTGTGATGACTAACCAAGGCTCATTGTATGTGGGGCTGAATCTCAGGAGTAACAGCTGGAGAATCTACTGATCCACTTGTTTTTGGATGCATGATATTCCATGATATTCGCTACCTCCTCAATTTCTGTGACCTCCAAATCTTTATCCATAACTAAAATGAAAGCATGAGAGACATCTAACCCTTTACTGCTACACCATTTGATAAGTTCTTCTGCATACAAATTGCGGCTAGCCATTTAAAGTTTTAGACAAACATGGTTATAAAAATTAACAGAACAAGAATTTCACTATAATTATTCTTACCTTATTTTAATTTAATCCCAGCGGTGCCTTCATTTCTGTAATGCCCCCTTTGACCTATTGTTAAACCCTATAGAGTGCCGTACTGGGTCCTCTTACCCAATGTACAAACTCAACCTATAGCTAATTCTGCATCCACATGTGTTCATAAACAATTAGCTATCTAGCCACTCTGACTGTAAAATGTACTACTCACACTAAACATTAAACACACTCATCATAAAAGATTGTCACACACCATGTCCCTTTTGATTAACTGTATTATATATATATATATATATATACACACACACACACACAGCCCATCAAGCTCTTATAAAACATCAAATAATTCGAACAACCTGGCCTCCGAGTGTGTTACTCCGCCCCCAACAGTGCGCGAGCGAGCAGTTCGAAAAGATGCGGTCGACTGGCATCACGTGGTTCGGAGGAAACACGTGATAGTCTTCGGCCCTCCCGGCTGAGTGGTAGTAGTAGCCTTAATGTGGGAGCGCCCCCTAGTGACGAGGAGGAATTGGACACGACTAAATTAGAAAAAAAAAAAAAAAATTCAAACAACCTAAATAAAATGGCATATAAAAGCATTCCCTTTGTTAACCCCAAAGAAAAGAAATATCAATTTGGCTTATTTATCTATAAAATTCAATATGCAAATAAAATCACCAATTGCTTCTTATTCAACTTCTTAGACTAAATATCGGCTCTCATTTCAGATTAAGGTAAGCCGGCATTCCAGCTTGCTTAAATTCGTAAAGAATCCGTTTCCTTTGAGCAGTATCGTTTCCTTTGGAATCGTTTCCTTTGAGCGGTGAGGCCTTCAAAACTAAAATGACCGCTTCATTAGAACATTACGACATGGTCAATTCTATGTCGTTATTCGATTTACTCAAAGAGAAGGTCACAAACTGCAGTATGCGAGGCTTGCTGGCACAATCTGTTTAGATTAAAGCGTGCTAACCGCGATGCAGCGAACATGGCGCAAACTAGTTTAGTTCAAGCGGCGGAAAGAAAAGAAAACTCGTGACTCCAGTCACTAACATTTTTTAAGTAAAACACGTTATGCTTTTTTCCCAAAGAGAGTTATGTCTCGCTCCATTAAAATAGGAGGACGTCTCTCACCTGAGAGGAGAGAGCAGCTTCTGGTTTGTGGGCTGGCTTAATCCCTTCCTTTGCTCTGATTGGCCAATTCATAACATTTGTGCGCGTGTGTAATCCTGACCACGTGTACACGTAAAGCAATTGTTAGTGAGAGTCTTTGATGGTAAAATGGTATGTGTGCGCGCACGTGTGTGAAAGTTGTCCTACACAGTAGCCTCCCTATCTCCCCTTTTCCTCTCTCAGGTCTCAATCACAAAAGCTACGATTATTTTTAAGGTGAGAGTACAGGTTAATTTGTTTTATTTTTACTTCATATTTTGTTTTCATAAATTTTTATGAATATTTTGGGTTGTGGAACGAATTGCATTATTTCTTATTGTGAAATTCACGTTGCTAAATGAGTGCTTTTATATACAAGCACGCTTCCAAAACGAATTATGCTCGCCATCCAAGATTCCAGTGTAATGAAATCTTTTTTGAGGAAATATAATTCATAAAGAATAAACTAACAAAGCACATTATTTAAAAAGAATGTTGACTCAGCAGCTCAGATGGTAGGATTCAACTGTATTATAATTATTGACCCCCCTCTCAGTGCTGATTGAGTGACGTGGAGTCTTTCCTGCTCTCTGTAAAAGATTTAAAGGTGTCACTAATCAGGCTCAGTGGAGACGGAACCCTTAAACAAGGAGACTCGTTAAATCTGACGTGTGATGTGACCTGCACACACAGTTCCTCACAGTTTGTGTGGTCTAAGAACAACGAGCAGTTAAACACATCAGGACCCGTTCTTCACTTTCCTGCTCTAACCGTGAGGGATTCTGGGAATTACACCTGCACTTGGAAAACCAACGAGACGTCAGGATCTAAAACCATCAGCCTTCAGGTCGAGGGTGGGTCCGTCTGCTCACAACACTCATGCCTGTGTGTGTCAGTGTGTTGGAATATTTTGAGAAATGTCTAAAATTGTTGATAGGATCTGTTTTAAAATCTTACCTTTTTAAATCTTTAAATGCATTAATGTAAACACTTATTCACTCAGGTAACTGGAGTGTGAAATATCCAGAGCTGGTGGTTTGTGCTGTGAGAGGATTCAGTGTCTCCATTCCCTGTAGTTATTATTATCCAAAGGGACTTCAGGTGACACAAATGCTTTGGTGCTCAGTGAACTCAAACACAGAAAAGTGTACAGACCCTCCGTATGTTTATAACAGCTCATCAAACACCAAGTCAGACTTTGAGTACGTTGGAGACGACAAATCAAACTGCACTTTGTTAATCCACAATGTACAGTTCAGTTATTCTGGAAATTACGACTTCAGATTTCTAACTGATTGGATTGATGGTAAATGGACAGGTGAACCTGGAGTGACTCTACAAGTTGTAGGTAAATTTTCTTTATATGCAAAATGAACTTTCCAAAAGATTCCACTATAAAGGAGTGTGTATATAGCATCAGTTATCAAAGTGTTTTCAGCTGCTAATACATTTAATTACAAGGACATACCATGGGCATGCTGTATAATAATTGACATTTTATATGCAATCAATCATCACTTTCTGACTATCAGAGTCAATAATTCAGTAGTGCTGTCGTATAAGACATTATATAGAAAGCACATGTTAATAAAAATACAGAGGAACCTTGGATTGCGCAGAGGAACACAGAGGAAAAATGCAGAGGAACCTTGGTCTATGTTTTCAAGATAAACAAAAAATTTAAATACATTTTTACTTGGTAAATTATCGAGGTCTTGAAATACGAGCAGTATTGTGGGTAATCATCCCTTATGCTTGGGCTCAGTGCGCGTGTGTCACTTCTATAGACAACATCCCTGCGCGCATGTACTGGTTACTATAATCCTGACCATGTGTACGCGAAAGCTATTTTTATTTTGTGTTTGCGCGTGTGTTTGCGCGTGTGTTTGCGCGTGTGTTTGCGCGTGTGAGTCTTTGACACTAAACTGGTATGTGTGCATGCGCGTGTGTGAAAGTCGCCCTACACAGAAGCCCTGCCTCCTCCTGCTCTCCTCTCTCAGGTCTCAATCACTAAAGCTACAATTCTTTTCAAAGGTAAAGTGCACGTTCATTTGTTTTATTTTTACTTTATATTTTGTATTCATTCTTTTTTGTGAATATTTTTGGGTTGTGGAATGAATTGTCGGACTTTGCATTATTTCCTATTGGGAAACTCACTTTGCTATACGAGTGCTTTTATATACAAGCATGCTTCCAGAACGAATTATGATTACAATCCAAGGTTCCACTGTAATTAAATCTTTTTGATGAAATATATTTAATAAAGAATTAACTAACACAGAACATTATTTTAAAAAAATGTTGACTCAGCAGCTCAAATTTTTGGATTCTGCTGTATTATAATTATTGACCCCCTCTCAGTGCTGATTGAGTGACGTGGAGTCTTTCCTGCTCTCTGTAAAAGATTTAAAGGTGTCATTAATCAGGCTCAGTGGAAACGGAACCCTTAAACAAGGAGACTCGTTAAATCTGACGTGTGATGTGAACTGCACACACAGTTCCTCACAGTTTGTGTGGTCTAAGAACAACGAGCAGTTAAACACATCAGGACCCGTTCTTCACTTTCCTGCTCTAACCGTGAGGGATTCTGGGAATTACACCTGCACTTGGAAAACCAACGAGACGTCAGGATCTAAAACCATCAGCCTTCAGGTCGAGGGTGGGTCCGTCTGCTCACAACACTCATGCCTGTGTGTGTCAGTGTGTGTTGAAATATTTGGAGAAATGTCTAAAATTATTGATAGGATCTGTTTTAAAATCTTACCTTTTTAAATCTAGACCGCATTAATGTAAACATTTCTTTGTCAGGTGATTGGGGAGTGAAATATTCAGAGCCGATCTTTGCTGTAAGAGGATTCAGTGTCTCCATTCCCTGTAGTTATTATTATCCAAAGGGAATTCAGGTGACACAAATGCTTTGGTGTCCAATGAACTCACAAACAGGAAGATGTCCAGCCCCACCGTATGTTTATAACAGCTCATCAAACACCAAGTCAGACTTTGAGTACGTTGGAGACGACAAATCAAACTGCACTTTGTTAATCCACAATGTACAGTTCAGTTATTCTGGAGAGTACAGATTCAGATTTATAACTGACTGGATTGATAGTGAATGGACAGGTGAACCTGGAGTGACACTACAAGTTGTAGGTAAAACATTTTTATGTGCATAATGAACTTTCCAAAAGACTCCACTATAAAGGAGTGTTTTATACCATCAGTTATCAAAGATGTCTTCACCTGCTAATACATTTAAATGTAAGGACATACAGTACCATGGGCATGCTGTATAATAATAATTGACCTTTTATATGAAATCAATTATCACCTTCTGACTGTCGAAGTAAAAAAAAAAATCAGTATTGACATTATATAGAAAAAGACATTATATAGAAAACCCATGTTAATAAAAATAAAGAGGAACATTGGATTGCGACTACCTTGGTCTGTGAGTGTTTTGCAAGATGAGCACAAATTTTAAATACATTTTAACTTGGTAAATGAGCAAGGTCTTGAAATATGAGCAGTATTGTTGGTAATCATCTTTTATGTTAGGTCTCGGTTGTATAGTCAACATCCGTGCCGCGTCTTCTGTTTACTATAACACTGTGTCTACAGATCTGGCCATTAAGAATGCACGTTTCGAAAAAAGGGATCTCGCGCACTTCCGCGGCAGCTCGCGGGAAGCTGTGAAAATGCCGTTCATTACCTGTAGGGGGCAGTTGTGTTTCAATCTGAAGTATTGTGTATCTACTGAAGCCAAACATGTTCTCTCTCTTAGGCGCCCATTGGCAGCAAGTGACAGAGCTCATAAACGTGTCGAGCTCAAACTTTAAATACTGATATGTATTTATTCTTCATTTTCTTAATTTTCATCTCTCCTGCAATACTCTCTTCTCCTACTTATTTGGCATCGCTTTATCCATTCAGTATTACTATCATTAATAGTAGTAGTTAAAACTACCGCTGATTAACTGTCTCTGCAGTGGTTAAAACAGCGGATTAATTTCATTTGGGGTTTTTATAACAGGCAATCTACTAAATAATAATAAATAGATAAAATAACCCACTTTAACATTTAAACCAGCAGTTTTTAGATTGTAACATGAACAAATATTCCATTTGTAAAATAGCATAGGTGAAATCATAGGTTGTGTAAAAACAAAACAAAGCTTATGGTAAATACATTTCTCAGACTCTTCCACTGCAGGTATTAAAAAAACAGTAACAATGTCAATTTTAGAATCCGTAGAAGTTCAGTGGTCCGCACAAAACCTCTCGCGGGGAGCCTTTCCCTGAATTCGCCTATTTCCTACGTAGTCTAATCAGAGCTCTACCACACGTTCGAGTGTAATTCATAAATTATGTTTATAATAATGAAATGAGTTGCCCTAAATCGTGCTTTAAAATTAATCTACAATTCATTTCAAACCCGCGGCTCGCAGTTTCACTTTACAAAAGGCGGCGTTTTGATTAAAAGGTAATAAACGCATGCGATTTATCGATAAAAATGCAGACTGCATTGATGGATGGATGTTGTTGATAAATATTTTAAATGATAAATAAATAGCTGTCCATCTTTTTTTGTGTTTATCTTTTCGGTTTATTTTATATATATATATGGTGTTTATGCTGTAATTTGGTCATCCTCACACATGTGGTAAACATATGTGGCATATAATAGCATTCGCTAGTTATCAAGTTGATATACAGGTTAATCTACATCAAACAGAATCTCTCTAAGTAAGTAGGCATAATAGTAAATAATGAATAACCATAGTGTCACCCCATGGGTGAACATGACCAAATTACTGCATAAACACTGGAACACAAGGATTTAAGAATTTAATTAAATATGAATATCCTTAATGTGTTAAAATGTTGGATTTGAATTTAAAAGCCGCGTGTGTGTGTGTGTGTGTGTGTGTGTGTGTGTGTGTGTGTGTGTGTGTGTGTGTGTGTGTGTGTGTGTGTGAACATATTGCCGCTGTTTTAGAGCCCTTTACTAAAGCACTCGCTAGTTATCAAGTTCATATACAGGCCAATCTGCATTTGAAAATATTCAGTAAATTTGTGAATTACACTCAAAATATCAATTCCAACTATGAAGTCTGATTTAATTTGCTGGGGAAACGTCCGCTCTGTCTTGTTAATTCATCTAAAACCCCCTAAAGTATTTGCCAACAGCGCACCCAGTTTGATAAATTCACACCTATCGTGAATGAAAGGTGAAAATAGATTCAGCAGAATCTTCTGACACCGTGTTTGCTCTGAAGGACTATACTCGAAAAGAATATAGAGAATAAGAATTGTATTTATAATAAGATAATGAATTAAAAAATAAAATTGTATAAGATAAGGACTTTATCTAAAAGCCAGACCACATTTCTCATTCACTGCTGAAGTAGTTAAATATGCTTATACTGTAGATACGTAGGTTATATTTTAAAAGTACAATTGTAAGTAAATTGCAAACTGCATGTAATGTAAAATATGAATAAAACAGTATTAGACACACATATATGATATGGTAGTATATACAATGAAAATGCTATTTACACAAGAGTGCTCAAATATAAAGCAAACGCAATTATTAATTCATTGTGTATATTTAACTTCATTCAGCCGTTTAAGTTACATGAAAAATAACGTGCCTGCCAGACCACTATTATTTTCTGTTCAAATTTAAAGATGCCCGTGCGTGTGCAAAAAGACGAAGTACAGCAAAGAACACGAAAGTGTATAATCTTTAATAAAGTTAGCCTAAAACAATATTGTCTCCAATGCTGAAGCAAACATGTTTTTGATTTTGTTTTAGTCTTCTCACTGAATACAACGTGACATCGCGCTCCGAGGTGAACACATGCAGACCCCCAGTTACTGTAATTCTTCTTCTCACCTTTCATTCACAATAGGTGTGAAGTTATCAAACCGGTTTCACTGATGGGGGAATTGGCAGAATTGAGGAGTTTAAAAAGAATTAACAAGACCGAGCAAAACATAAATAGAAACAAACAAAATGTTTAATGGTATCAATTAAATCAGACTTCATAGTTGGATTTGATACTTTGAGTGTAATTAACTAAATTTACTGAATATATCCAGATTTTGTAAAATAACGAAACCCGTTTCCTTCCTGGACCTTTTGTCTGCATCACAATGAACTGAAGCTCAGCACGTCTACTTTCCTTGTTTTAATCTGTAATATTTAAGTGAAAAACATTTTGCGTATATGCTTAAATATTCCTTTTTATTTATGGTCTGGTGTAGTATGTTTGATCTGCATTATTGCAAGAGGTGATGACTTTCTGGGGGAGTATGTCTGTACCTTTTGTAAAGTGAAAGTACGAGCCGCGGGTTCACACACGCAGACGAAC
Source organism: Clarias fuscus (assembly GCA_030347435.1). Taxonomy (NCBI): domain Eukaryota; kingdom Metazoa; phylum Chordata; class Actinopteri; order Siluriformes; family Clariidae; genus Clarias; species Clarias fuscus. The sequence goes on along the minus strand of CM059226.1, from coordinate 25,180,468 downwards.
AGCTTTATATCAGTCATAAATCCACAATCACATTCCAGCTATTATTTCCAGCCGTGATCAAATAATGGATGAAATAATTATTCAATACTGGACACAAATAGCAAAAAAGCCAGATGATTATTTTTATAAAAAGCCCGAAGCACTTCATGTTTATATTTGTTCCATGTGTTCTGATGGTGCTCGACACATTTTTACGTTTCAACGAAGACATGTTGACATATTCACGAATCAGGACATTCGCATAATTACTGTATATGTGTGTAGTATATATAGACAGTTAGTAGTATATATAGATGTGTAACTGTTTCATATATATGTGTATGCAAGTGTTTCACGTGTGTGTGCATGAGTGAAGTTTGATTTAAGCCCTATACAGTGCCTCATAATTTAGGGCATCTCTTTTCATCATTATGAACATAATATGAAGCACATGTACGCAGATTCATCATAAAATATTATTATTGTAAAACAAAATAAAATTCATCTTTGCTTCAGAATTGGAAACAATATTGTCTTAGGCTAACTAATTATACACAATTCTTCATTGTACTTGGTCTGGCTTTTAGATAAAGTCCTTCCATGCGCCATCTGGCGGATATTCAGTGAAACACAACACATTTATTTAAATTCCCGAATGTTGCTTGAGGGATCTCGCGGCAAGCCGCGTGCCAAATTGCGGGATCTCATGGGAAAAAGCGCGCATTCTTAATGGACAGATCTGTATGTGTGTGCGTGAAGCATTTTTCATCCTGTGTGTGCACACACTTGTGAGTGGGAATCTCTGACGGTAAATGTGCATGTGTGTGTGAAAGTCATCCTACACAATATTCTCCCCTCCTCATCTTCTCTTCTCTCTGGTCTCAATCACTACAGCTACGATTGTTTTCAAAGGTAAAGTGCAGGTTAATTTGTTTATATTTTGTGTTCATTATTTTTATATGAATAGTTTGGGGTTGTGAAACAAATCAGAGATTCCATTATTTCTTATGGGGATATTCACTTTACGAGTGCTTTGATTATATAAGCACGCTTCTGGAACGAATTATGATTGCAATCCAAAGTTCCCACTGTAATAACATCTTTTTTGAGGAAATATAATTTATAAAGAATAAACTAACAAAGCACATTATTTAAAAAAATTTTTGACTCAGCAGCTCAGATTTTAGGATTCAACTGTATTATAATTATTGACCCCCTCTCTGTGCTGATTGAGTGACGTGGAGTCTTTCCTGCTCTCTGTAAAAGATTTAAAGGTGTCACTAATCAGACTCAGTGGAAACGGAACCCTTAAACAAGGAGACTCGTTAAATCTGAAGTGTGATGTGAACTGCACACACAGTTCCTCACAGTTTGTGTGGTCTAAGAACAACGAGCAGTTAAACACATCAGGACCCGTTCTTCACTTTCCTGCTCTAACTGTGAGGGATTCTGGGAATTACACCTGCACTTGGAAAACCAACGAGACGTCAGGATCTAAAACCATCAGCCTTCAGGTCGAGGGTGGGTCCGTCTGCTCACAACACTCATTTCTGTGTTTGTCAATGTGTGTTGGAATATTTGGGGAAATGTCTAAAATTATTGATAGGATCTGTACATGCTTTGTCTCCAGTGTAGAACTTTAAAGAGAGATACAGTATCTGTTTTAAAATCTTACCTTTGAAAAGTCTTTTGAAACTTTCATGTCTGCATTAATATAAACATTTATTTCTCAGGTGATTGGGAAGTGAAATATCCAGAGCCGGTTTGTGCTGTGAGAGGATTCAGTGTCTCCATTCCCTGTAGTTATTATTATCCAAAGGGACTTCAGGTGACACGAATGCTTTGGTGCTCAATGAAATCAAACACAGAATGGTGTTATGAACCTCCCTATGTTTATAACAGCTCATCAAACACCAAGTCAGTCTTTGAGTACATTGGAGACGACAAATCAAACTGCACTTTGTTAATCCACAATGTACAGTTCAGTTATTCTGGAAATTACGACTTCAGATTTCTAACTGATTGGATTGATGATAAATGGACAGGTGAACCTGGAGTGACTCTACAAGTTGCAGGTAAATTTTCTTTATATGCATAATGAACTTTCCAAAAGATTCCACTATAAAGAAGTGTGTATATAGCATCAGTTATCAAAGATGTTTTGAGCTGCTGATACATTTAAATACAAGGACATACCATGGGCATGCTTTATAAAAATAATTGACCTTTTATATGAAATCAGTCATCACATTCTGACCATCAGAGTCAATAATTCACTATTGCTGTGGTATAAGACATTATATAGAAAACACATGTTAATAAAAATACAGAGGAACATTGGATTGTGAGTAACTTGGTCTGTGAGTGTTTCGCAAAAAGAGCCCAAATTTTAAATAAATTTTAACTTGGTAAGTGAGTAAGGTCTGGGGCCTCCGAGTGGCTCAGTGGTAATGCGCTCGCTCTATCATCCGGAGATATAAGTTCAATTCCCGGGTGATGCTGTAACCTCTCGCAGCCGGAGGTCTAGAGAGAGCTGATTGGCCGAGCTCTCTCAGAGGGGAGGGATGAGAGATACTTAGTGCTTCCACATTAATCACAGCTCTACAGCCAATCAGGGGCGTCTGTGAGCTCACGCAAGCGGACGGAGCGGTCTCTGAGTGTGTTACATCACCCCCAACGGTGCATGAGCGAGTAGGTCAATAAGATGCGGTCGGCTGGCTCCAGGTGGTTCGGAGGACACATGTGATAGTCTTTGGCCCTCCCGACTAAGTTTTAGTAGTAGCCTTAATGTGTGAGCCCCCTAGTGATGGGGAGGAATTGGACACGACTACGTTAGGGAGAAAAATGAAAAAAGAATGTGCATGTGTACTGTTTACTATAACACTGACTACGCGTGTGCGTGTAAAGCATTTTTCATTTGTGTGTGTGTTTGTGTGTGTGTGTGCGTGTTTGTGTGAGTCAGAGTCTCTGACGGTAAATTGATGTGTGTGTGTGCGCGTACGTGTGTGAAAGTCATCCTACACAGTAGCCCTCGCTTCCTCCTCCTGTTCTCTCTGAAAAGAATCATAGCTTTAGCGATTTTGACCAAAGATAAAGTGCAGCTTAATTTGTTCTATTTTTACTTTATATTTTGGATTCATTATTTTTATATGAATAGTTTTGGGTTGTGGAACAAATCCTCAGAGATTCCATTATTTCTTATGGGGAAATTCACTTTGCTATAGGAGTGCTTTGATATATAACCACGCTTCTGGAACGAATTATGATTGCAATCCAATGTTCCACTGTAATTAAATATTTTTTGAGGAAATATAATTCATAAAGAATTAAGTAACAAAGCACATTATTTTAAAAAATGTTAACTCAGCAGCTCTGATTTTAGGATTCAGCTGTATTATAATTATTGACCCCCTCTCAGTCCTTATTGAGTGACTTGGAGTCTTTCTTGCTCTCTGAAAAAGATTTAAAGGTGTCACTAATCAGACTCAGTGGAAACGGAACCCTTAAACAAGGAGACTCGTTAAATCTGACGTGTGATGTGAACTGCACACACAGTTCCTCACAGTTTGTGTGGTCTAAGAACAACGAGCAGTTAAATCCATCAGGACTCGTTCTTCACTTTCCTGCTCTAACCGTGAGGGATTCTGGGAATTACACCTGCACTTGGAAAACCAACAAGACGTCAGGATCTAAAACCATCAGCCTTCAGGTCGAGGGTGGGTCCGTCTGCTCACAACACTCCTGAATGTCTTGAGTGATTACTAAAGGAAAAGTTAAATATTCACACACTAAATACTGTTGTTTTTAACAGGTTACAATCCTGATCTTGATCATTGGTCAGTCTGGATGATTGTTGGTGTGACAGTTGTAGTGAGTGTCGTCATCTCAGTCTTCTTAGGAGCTGTGATTTACAGTAGGAGGTAAAACTGTACATGAATTTATACAATACATTTTATAGAGTCTAAACACTTTCTAATTTAACACATAGGATTATCACATGTAACAAATTTCAATGCTAAAATATTCCTTTATCAATTAACACCAATTATGTGCAGTTTGTGCCTCAGAAACAGGGCTGTACGTGAGAGCAGGAGTGTCCACACTGAGGAGCAGAAAGAGGACGACTCTCAGATCTATGCTAATATTCAGCACACAGAGAACGATTCTGACATCTACGCTAATGTATATCATAACTAGCCTTGACTTTGTTTGTTGCTCAGGTCTTGCACTTCTTACATTAACATTTAGGTATTGGGGGAGGTGCCAGAGCAGAAAACTAGAAAACATGTCCTCCTTAATCCCTGAGAGAGGGTGCGACTAGCCAATCAGTGCTGGAGGATTGAAGGGAATGTGGTCTGGTGCGGAGTGTGATTAGAGCTAAGAGGTAGGCCATTTTTAGCTTTTTTTTGCAGGAAGTCACTGCAGGAAGTGGAGAAATGGGGTGGTGTGGGAGCACTTGGGAAAATTGCACTTCTTGGCTTTGCTGTATTTAGGTATGTCTGTTTACAAATCAGTCTCTTTCAGTGTTGATGTCTCGTTATCCAAATATTCAAGTCTTGTCTAGTCATTTCTAAACACAATAATCAATAATCTCCCATGCAGTACAAGTACAACTCCAAACTACAAAACTTCCTGTACACATTTGCAGCCCTAAAACACCCCATTTGATGCATGTTTTCAGTTTTGATTTTTATTTCACTGTGACCAACTTCATATTGTTTTACCAGCAGTTCAATGATAATTTTGTTTCTTTATGAGGTTTGAAACAATTGTTTTTCTTAAACTTAACCCAATATTTATAAGCTAAAATAATCTCATTGAAACTCATTGACATTTAACAGCTTGAGTTCTGACCAGTTATTATGATTGTGGTTTTATTTTTACACCAGGAAATGAAGATTGAACATTGACTTGTAAATCTTTAATTTCATAAAAATAATTATTCAAGAAATTAAATTATGACACAAATGAAGATGTAGTAGCAAATAAAACTTTGAACTGAAAATATAAATGACCAGCTTTTAATAATTATATTTTCCCAATATTTAGCATTTGATTATTGAAAGAGAATATAAGAAGAATATTATCACAGTGAGAACTAGAAGTGTTAGTCTGGTACTCCCTGATAAAATAATAATTAAAAATAAATTACTACCACTTGTTTTTAAATCTCAACAAGGAGAATAATTAAATAGATTTGTAACTTTAAGGGCTATAGGAATGCCACTACATTTATTGTGCGGATTTTGTTATGAAAGGTTCATAATTACTATATATATATATATATATATAGTTGATTTTGATTGATACCAGCGTATAGATAGGAGCATCATATCTTAAAAAGAAACCTTTCAAATGTGGACATATATTTTGTTTACTTATTTTTCCTAAACCACAAGATGATAAATGAACCAGCACGCAGAGCGCCCCCTACTGATCTTATTGCATTCTTTACCCTGTTACATTCTTGATTAAAATTCTGCACTTACTACACTAATTCTTTTAAAGTTGAGACAATAATTTGAAATCTTTAATGATTCAGTAGCTCCTAATCCATAACAGCTAGACTGATGATTTCATTAAGAACGCCCCCAAAATAATACCTAACCTCCTTTCATCAAAACGTTTTTTTTGACAGTTTGATTGCCCTTTTATGACCTTTTTACAACCTTTTAGATGACCTTTGGATGACCTTTAGGGTGTTTTATGGCCTAGAGGATTGATAAAAGGGGGGGGGGGGGGGGGGTGTAACGATGCATATGATCTAGACATCGTTCCATTTATTTACTTCATTTATTTATTTAATTTATTGTAAGGATTTGTTCAGTGTGTTTTTTTTTATTTGAAAAAAAAGTTATTCTTGGTGAGGGGTGTTTGTGTTTAACTATAGAGACAGGGAGATTTATTTATCACTAACTGGAGAACAGTGAAATGTTTAATCAGTGTGGTAAAAAACTTGGATCACTTTGAATGACTGGGGACTGTTGAAGTTGTTAGTTTTTCAATTTACCTAAAGAGAAGAAGAATAAGCGTTACCAGAGGGTGAGAGCCCCGAGTCATTGGCAGGGGTTTGAAGGAAAAAAAAAAGGTCTCGATGATACCACTAAAACGTTGTTGCAAACATTTGAGCGAACAAGCGAGTGAGTCTAAGAAAAGAATAATATGGGAGACATAAGCCAGGTCTGCGGCTAAACGGTTTTACCGCTTCAGCTTGTCCGAGGTTAAACGCGCGTAGCGCATGAACAGCGAGTTCTCGTTTGGTGCGAGATGCGCACAGAGTTTGTTGAAAGGGGAATGAAACGGGTTTTCTCTCGGGCATTGTGATTGGCCGGATCTGCGTGTGATGAAACCCCGCCTCCGCCTCTTTTGCTTAGTCACAAAAGGCATTTATTTTTTCAGTGTTCATCTAAATCTGTTGTTTTATCCACATTTTTAGGTAGGACTGTGACTATTTTGTTTTAGTTCTCGAACACTAGTGCTAAGATGACCGTGTGTGTAGTGATTAGTAATAATGGAAGAAACAAAAGTTGATCCGTGAATTATCAGTGCACTTTGTGCCATGATCATTTTGTCAGGAATGGCATGCTTAACTGATCCAACAGACTGGTTAAAAGTCTAGCTGGTTTTACATATGCTTATATATATATGAGGACCATGTGTTAAAAACCAGAAAGAACTTCTGAAAACTACCGCTGGCTGTGATGTCTCTGTAGTGGTTAAAACAACAAATCTATTTCATTTGGGGTATTTCTAACTGGCAATCTTCGAGATAATATGGTTATGGTATAATATATCACGGCTGTGTGACGCATCCTGTACGCTGCGTTCTATTTCCACTATACCCGGTGTCCTCAAACCCTTGAGTGTGCACTTCCAAGTCAAGTCTGTTCTTTGCGTTCTTGGAATTGAGACACGGCATGACAAACTTTCTGGATTCTTCACTTCTGAAGCGAGGGGCACGAAGCCACTTAATGCTTTCAGTATTTTATGGTAAGTTAATATACATTTGTACCTCAATTTTAAATGTTGTAGTTGTGGCAGGAGCAAGCTCATTTCCATCTTAAGCACTTTGATATGGGGGCGAGGGGAGTCCATGTTTTTATATTGTGTGGCAACAGCCGACCATACTGTATTTTATCAGAAATGTATGTTTCATTAGCACACATGAATAAAATCCTAAATTTAATCAATGAAATCTTAAATGTAATTTTAGGTAAATTACTAACAAATTGTCACCTTGGGATTATACTGCATGCTTCTGTCTAACATTTTTGTTAAAATTGAGTTATTCACATTTTCTTATTCTGTGACCATCTCTTTACATTATGTGAAGTTGTGTACATTTTGGGACTTTTTTGAAAACAAAATGGTTTTATCTAATAAATCAAATGTAATGTTTCAACCCAGCATGAATTAATTTTACCCACTGATTGGGTCAAATAAAATAACCAGGCATCCAGGAAATCTCAGCTCTTTAAGAGCAAAGGTAGGCTGAAGATCATCAGTTTGCTGACATGTGTGTGAAATAATCATTGAAATATTAAAAAACATTGTACTGCAAAAATTGTGCCCTTGACCAAAGACAAAAACATTCATCCAGACTTTTAATAGGAACAAACCCAAAAGCCAGGCTCTATCATGGTACGGGGTTGTGTGCCCTTGGCAAAGGTAGCTTAGACTTTTGTGTAATAAAAAACTTTTTAGCAACTTCACTATATCATGTTCATTGTTAACAATTGTGTTAGTCTGCTATGGCATGATTTTAATGTGAATAAAGGTTTTATTAAACTGACTTCGCTAGTCTGCTATCTAGGCTTAAAGGAAATTAATGTATAAATGTTGCTGTGTGGTGTCACATGACTGAGCATTTCACGCTCTTATAACTTAAATGGTAGTTCCCAGAATATCAAAATCTACAAAAGGAGGTAGGGCATTTTCATATTTAACTCCAAAACATAATCTCAGGAATAGCCTTCCTGATAGTGTTCGGGGCTCAGACACAGTTTCCCAGTTTAAAAGTAGGATTAAGACGCATCTCTTTAATCTGTAATACACGTAATTCATTCCATTACCTCATACTCCAGTACATCTATCCTGAATGGCAACTACGCAAATTTTTTCCACCTGCTTTTTATTTTTCTACCCATCCCGTAGCATCTGGAATTTTGCCAGCTTCAGTAGACAAGTCTGTTGAGTCTGGTTCCTCTCAAGGTTTCTTCCTATTGCCATCTCAGGGAGTTTTTCCTTGCCACTGTCGCCGTCAACCTTGGCTTGCTCATCAGGGACAATTTCATTATCTAGACAGATTTTTCTCGCACATACACACTTCCATAAATTTTCTTTTCATTTTTGTTAAGCTGCTTTGAGACAATGACCATTGATAAAGAAATAAAATTTACTTTAATTGAATTAAATTTAACAATCATAAAGTGCTAAATGCTGCCCTCCAGCGGTAAAACTGAAACTCTAGTGGCGCTCTGTATAGGATGGGATCCTGGAGGTGTAAGGCAACAGTGCTAACCACTACACCACCGTGCCGCCTGCTCTATATTCACTGAATTTCTGCACTGATGTATTTTAATAAATTGGAATCTGATCCTGCTTATCCCCTGATGAAGTAAATGAAGGTAAACCTGTTGTTCTGCTTTTATTAAACTATCATTTGGGATTCACAATGTCAAGTGTTTTCTGCATAAAACAGCTCTTTTATCTGTTTACTGTCTTGCTTATTCCTGTGATGATTTTGAGCATAAACCGCTGTATAAAGAGAAAGTGCTGGAAAGAGTACAAAACACACTGACTTGGGTAAGAGTGCTTCTTTCAGAATAGTTACTTAAAATGTAAAAGGAAACTAAGACATTTATTTTTGTAAAATTAAATATCAATCCATTAATTACTTTACAAATTACTCTTTAAGATGTCTACAATTGAGCAAAACTAATCAGGAAAATATCATTTTTATGCTAACTACGTAAGCTATATTAAACAGCACCAGTAAACAGGAATGAGTAGGGTCATCAACTGTACTGCAACCAACCACTAGGGGGCATCAGAGACATTTTGGCTTCTCTTCTGACTCCGTGTTGTGATGTCCAGTTTGAAGTGAATTTTAATGTGCCTTAAATTTTATTCTTAGTTCAGTTAAATGGACTTGGCTTGTAATTGCAGTTACTTCTGCAGTGAGCACAGTGTCCCAACTAATACTTTTGTCCTAAAGACTCCTAAAATTACCTCTGGTCTCTAATAATTGAAAACTGATATTATTATTTTTTTCTAATGCCCTGCAATATTCTGTCAGGTTTAATGGCTACACTGTAATACCACATAACGCCACGGGGAGGCACCATTTTGTCGCTCAGTGCTCAAGAGCTTGTACATGTCTGGCTTATTCAGGTAGCGCTGACCACATATTTTATCAAAACGTCTCTTTATTGGCTACAAGGACAATCATGTCTCTTCGTAGTCACTTTTCATAGATTTGATCAATCAGGTTTGCTGTCAATCAAAGTTTGAACAGGCTGATTTGCATGAACGACTCTGGTTGGATGCAGTGCTGGGCGTCTGGCCAGTGGGATTCCTGAGTCTGCATTCTGCTCGTCTAGTAGCAATAATAATGAAAATAATCATAAAATGACATTTATAAAACATTATATATAAAACACAAAATATCACATTAAAGTCTGCTTCACTCTTTAAACAGCTTTCAAATTGAATTGAGTATTTTGAGAAATGTTACATGTGATAGCACTCTCTTAATGTATTTTTTGTCTTTAGGTTTGGAATCTTCTCGGATTTTTCTACACACTTATTCTGCAGGTGTTCTCTTGCAGAGCTACTGGAGTGTAGAATATCCTGAGTCAGTGTGTGCTGCCGCCACCAGAGGGAGACCGCGAGCTGCCTCTCTGTAATTAGTGGTAACCAGCTCCACCTGTGACTGGCCTGTATATGGGCTACTTACTGATTGTTCAGATGCTCAATCAGATGCTGCATTCCTATCGGGTAAAGTACCCTGAGAAGTACACTTCACAGTGTGATCAGCCATGTAAGGTGTGATTCCAAACCGTGGGGAGCCAAAATGTTCAGTTCAAAGGGACCTGCGAACGGTGTAGAGAACAAGTGAAAAACACGTTCACTTCACCAGTAATGGGAATGAAAAAATGTGCATCTTGCTGGAGCGTGAAAAAAATGGAGCTCGAAAAAAGATTTATATATTTAATTTCAATATTATCGAGGACATAATATTAAAAGGACACTAAAATATACATTTTAATTTATTCAGCATATCCTTGTTATTATATAGGCTAGTTATTTGTAAAAAAAAAAAAAATCTTTCATTGACTATTATTATTAATTAATAATTTGTTATACATGTTTCATTAGTATGTTTTATAATGGTATCAGTTTTTGTTTAAAAAAAATTAATATTTAATGTATTTGAAAACATGAACATGAACTCAGCAATTACACTCAACCTTTACACATTTATTTTCTTAAACAAAATAGAGATTTTAACAATAAAATATAAGTAGCTTAAAAGAAACTCTTTCAGATTCATTCAAACAGCAGTAGGCAAATCCACTGTGGCCTCGAACAGCAAAGCATCTTTCCCATATACAGTACAGACCAAATGTTTGGACACCCCTTCTCATTCAAAGAGTTTTCTTTCTTGTGTTCTTTCTTGTGTTCTTTAGCCCAAACGCGTCTCTTCTGCTTGTTGCCTGTCCTTAGCAGTGGTTTCCTAGCAGATATTCTAGCATGAAGGCCTGATTCACACAGTCTCCTCTTAACAGTTGTTCTAGAGATGTGTCTGCTGCTAGAACTCTGTGTGGCATTGACCTGCTCTCTGATCTGAGCTGCTGTTAACCTGCGATTTCTGAGGCTGGTGACTCGGATGAACTTATCCTCCGCAGCAGAGGCGACTCTCGGTCTTCCTTTCCTGGGGCGGTCCGCATGTCAGCCGGTTTCTTTGTAGCGCTTGATGTTTTTTGTGACTGCACTTGGGGACACTTTCAAAGTTTTCTCAAATTTTCGGACTGACCGACCTTCATTTCTTAAAGTAATGATGGCCACTCATTTTTTTCTTCACTTAGCTGCTTTTTTCTTGCCATAATACAAATCCAACCTCTGTGAAGGTGTGTCCAAACTTTTGGTCTGTACTGTAGCTCAAAATACTGTAAAAGTTTATGCTGGTTCCAGTAGGAAGGAGTCAGAACACAGTGTATTACAGTTTGTTGTGTACGGGGCTGTTATGTTGTGACTGAGAGCAAGTAGTGTTAGCGCGCTGGAGTGATGTTCATGGTGTTCACTATCCCAGCTGTGATTTACAACAGGAGGTAAAACTCTGCATGTTTCCACACATTACAATCTACACAGACAAAGACTTTGTCTGACTTTGTCTATGGGTGGTAGCCGGAGGACAGACTGCAGGTGGAATTGATCAGATGGCAGAATGCGGGTGGATTACGTGCTCTAATATTAGGTTGGCTGTCCTTTTAGCTGACACGAGTCCGGAGAGGGCCACCAGTTGTACAGCTTTGGTGAACTGGTCGACGATGGTACGGATGGTGTCTTTTCCTTTGGAAATCGGCAGGCCCGTGATGAAGTCGACGGCAATGTGTGTCCAGGGCCGGCGGGGAACCGGGAGTGGCTGGAGTTCACCTGGTGATGGCTGGTTGCTGTCCTAGGACCTGGCACACACTGGGCACGCCTGGACGAACTCGTCAACGTCCTTCCTCATATTGGGCCACCAGAATAAATAGTAGGGTGCGCCGCCTCCCGGGGTGTCCAGAAATGGGGGAGGACAGTCCCCACTGGAGTACATCGGTCCAGATGGCGTCGGGTCAAGAGAGCTTGAGCGTTTGGAAGAATTGAAAAGAATGAATGCAGCTAGAGCAAGGCTTAAGGTTTATGATGGAAATGAGCATCTTTCTGTTCAACAGCATGCTCCAAAGAGCTTTAAGCTACCTACAGTTGTGCAGACAGCTCAGATGAATGCTGAGCACCAAGCCCCATATGCACCGAGTGAACCAGCTGATAAGTTGGAGCTTGTTAAAGTCTTGGCTGAGGCTATGTCAGCAAACAGACTACCAATTCCTGAACCTACAATCTTTAGTGGGGATCCACTTAGGTTTAATCATTGGAAGACATCCTTTGAGGCATTAATTGAAAGGAAAAACATTCCAACTTCAGAGATATTATTTTTCTTCAGAAATATGTCGGAGGAGCTGCTAAAGATGCTTTAGAAGGTTATTTTCTGATAGGTTCTGATTATTCATATGTTGCAGCATGGAACCTTCTGAATGAGCAATACGGCCAGCCTTTTGTAATAGCTAAAGCCTTTCTTGACAAACTACATGGCTGGCCAAAGATTCCAGGAAGAGAGAGTGCTGGTTTAAGGAAATATGTAGATTTCTTATGCAGTTGTGAATGTGCAATGGCTCACAATGAGAGTTTACATGTTCTTAATGATGCTATTGAGAATCAAAAGCTTACTGCCAAGTTACCTGACTGGTTAAGTACCAAGTGGAACCGAAAGGCCACACAATATCAAATAGAACATGGCAAGTTTCCGGACTTCAAATATTTTGTAACATTCCTGACAATGGAGGCTAACATTGCTTGCAATCCCATAACATCATACCACGCTTTGCGACAGTCTGAATCAGATAAAATAAGGACCAAATACCAAAATGCAGTGGTGCCTAAGAGCCAAACTGTAAGTGCTAAAATATGTACAACCAACACAGCTGACAAAGCTGTAGTTACATGTGTGTTTTGTAAGAAACCAGGTCATGTCTTATACAGGTGCCGTAAATTACTTGGAAACTCAGTTACTGATAGAGTCAAATTTATCCAGAATGAGAAACTGTGCTTTGGATGTTTGAGTCCTGGCCATCAATCCAAGAGCTGTCGCAACCGGATGGTCTGTGACTTCTGCTCTAAACGCCACCCCACATGTTTACATGAAGACTGTTCAAACCAGGAAGTTAAAGGAGAACAGTCTAGGGAGACAAAGTGCAACAAGGAAAGGATACTGCAATCAGCACAACAAAACATTGCCAAGGAAACTACATCTAACAGAGTTGTACAAGATAGTAACAACACCCAAACTTCAGCAATCGTTCCTGTCTATGTGTCCACTCCAACTTCACAGGAAATTCTTGTCTATGCTCTTCTAGACACACAAAGTGATACTTCATTCATTCTTGAAGAAGTGGCAGATACTCTAGATATAGAAACAGAAAGGGTGAAGTTGACAATTGTACCCTGTAAGAAATTTAAGAGCTTACAGATAAGAGGGTTGTACTCATCCAAAAAGATTACTGTGCCAACAGTTTATACAAGAGAATTCATCCCTGCAAATAGAACACACATCCCAACTTCAGAGACTGCCAAAGCATGGCCTCATTTGGAGCATCTTGCAGAACATATAGCTCCACAAATGGAATGTGAAATTGGGTTGCTGATTGGATATAACTGTCCACAGGCTCTGATGCCCAGAGAAGTTGTTTGTGGAGAAGAAAGTCAGCCATTTGCCCAGAAAACTGACTTGGGCTGGAGCATTGTGAGCTACAGTGACCAGTATGAACACTATGGTGATGCTATTGGTGTAAGTCATCACATCATCGTAAAACAAGTGACACCTGAACCAAAGACAAAGGCTCAGTTTAAGGGAGAGGTGCACTATGTAATCAAAACCCAGATTAAAGAAATGGCTACCCCGGAAGATGTTCTTAAGATGCTGGAGTCTGACTTCAGTGAAAGAACTGGGGAAGAAACCAACCTTTCTCAGGAAGATCTTCACTTCTTGACAAAGCTAAAAGATGGGATTAAGCATAAGGAGGATGGTCATTATGAGATGCCCCTACCTTTTAAACAGCAAAAAATCAAATCTACCACAGATCCCAAGCAGTGGCACTTTGTGCGCTCTGAAGACAATCCTGCTGATCATGCCTCCAGGGGTTTAACAGGTGATCAACTTGTTGCTTCAAATTGGTTCACAGGCCCAGACTTTCTATGGGAAAAAGAATTACCTGTACAAGAAGGAAGTTCGGTGAAGGTGGGAGAGATAAGTGACAACGACCCTGAACTTAAGAAAATCCAGGTGTTTCACTCTAGTACAGATGAAGAGAGAACATTGATAGACCACCTGTCAAAGTTTTCTGACTGGAAAAGAGCAGTTAAAGCCATTGCTCATCTCAAACGCTATGCTAAACAAATCAAGGGTCTTAAAGCTAAAAGAAATGAAGCTACAACTGTTGAGGAACGACAAGAAGCAGAGTTGTTCATAATCAAATTGATTCAAAGAGAAGCGTTTAGCAGTGAAATAAAAAATATAGAGCAATACAAAGAGGTGAAATGTAAAGACAAGGGAAACAAGCTATACCAGTTGAGCCCATTTATAGATGAATGTGGTGTGCTGAGAGTCGGAGGACGGTTAACAAGATACCTGGTGTTCTTGGACCCCGGGTGGTATGATAGGTGGAAGTTATAATTTTCGAAAAACAGTGGCCAATGCGCCTGTCTCGATTTAAGTTGTTCCAACGTGCAGATAGTGATGAGATTCTAATGGTCAGTCCAGGCGATGAACGGCTCTCTCACATCCTGAAGCCAGTGTCGCCATTCCTCCAAGGCCCACTTTATGGCCAGCAGCTCGCGGTCCCCTACTCCGTATCGCTGCTGAGTCGGGTCAAATTGCAGCTTTTGGCTGGATGTCGCTGGGAGAAAAAATCCCCGGCGCCCACCTCTGAAGCATCCACCTCCACAACTAATGGTTTGTCAGCATCCGGGTGAAGGAGGATGGAAGCAGAGGAGAAGCGGCGACAGAGTTCGTGGAAGGCGGAGATGGCAGTTGAGGTGAGGTTGAAGGGGTGAGATGATGGACGAGTCAGTGAGGTTAATGAAGATGCGACTGTACTGTAGTCCCGGATAAAGCGACGATAGAAGTTGACAAACCGGAGAAATCGCTGGAGTTGTTTGAGAGTCTTGGGTAGGGGTTAAAGACTCACAACTTCCAGTTTCTGCAGGTCCATGGCCACACCCTGGGAAAGGCGCACTTCTCCAACTTACAGTACAGCTGGTGGGCGAGCAATCTCTTTAGGACCGCTCTGACATGCTGGACGTGTTCGTTGTCAGTTCAGGAGTAGATGAGGATGTCGTCAAAGTAGACGAACTCTCAGCGGCCTACGCAGCGTTGCAGAGACCAAAGGGGATGACCAGACTTTCGTAGTGTCCTGTAGGGGTGATGAAGTCCATCTTCCACTCATTGCCTTCTCTAATGCACACCAAGTTGTAGGCACTCCGGAGGTCCAACTTAGTAAAGATGGTGGCACCAGAGAGGGCGTCCAGGGCAAAGTTGGTAAGAGGCAACGGGTGTCAGTTCTTTATTGTGATGTTATCGAGCCCCCGGTAATCGACACAGGGCCGTAGACTACCATCGCCTTTCTTCACGAAGAAGAACCCCACGGAGGAGTGCCGGATGGTACCATAGCGAAGTTCGCTGGAAACATACTCACACAACAAACTGTAATGCACTGTGTTCTGACTCCTTCCTACTGGAACCAGCATAAACTTTTTCAGCATTTTGAGCTACATTAGCTCTTTTGTTTAATCGGACTACACAGGGCAGCCTTCACATGACCCTGTCCCCAGTTCATGGGTTTTGCTTCTTTAAAGCAATTTTGGTATGTTTTGACCACTGCAGACCTGGGACATCCTACAGTTTTGGCCCAATTTTCTGGTTCTAACACATCAACTTCTGAAACAAAATGCTCATCTGTTCCCCACTTTTGTCCTTACATAAAGGACATAATGTTATTCACTTCACCTCTCAGCAAGTGGTTCCCACTCACACATCTCACGCACACAGCGTAAGCAAGGCTAACTTACCTGCACATGCTGGTTGCCTAAGAATGGGCTGTGAGCTCTAATTCACCTGGGCTGGGGACCAATTCGGAGACGCTGTTCCTGCTGCTCACATCTAATAAAAGGGCCCCTCTGCTTTCACCTAATGAGTGGGGATTATTTTTTTGTTTAAGCACACATATCTCATGTCTATGCAGATTCAACACTCTCAGAGTCTAAAAAAGCCTAGAAAAAAGCTGTAGGTCCCCCCAACGAGGGCAATTACATTCCAGAACCTCTCTCTAAGCCTGCATGGCACCATCCCGCTAATCTTATCTGTCCTTTGAGACAAGGCCTCTCTGACATCAAGAAGTGGGAAACTTAACCAAGCCAGCCTAATGTATGCACAAAAATGGGGACCAAATGGGCCGGGCTAAGCCCGCAACCACATCCGATTGGACCAATCACCCGGACGGACCAACAACAAAGGGTTAAAAACCCAGGGTCCAAGCACATCGGCACATCATCTAACTGCTGAATGTCACCCAGTGGCTGAATGTCACCTACACATCTGAGGGTCAAAGCAAGCTCTTTCATTGTTCGTCCTCTGTCGACTTTTGCTCTGCGTCTAACCGGCAAGCGAACCGCTCATCCGCTCTCCAAGACCTTCAAGAAATTTCATGCCAGAACTCCGAAGTTTCGCAATGAAGAATTTGCTAGAAGAAGTGCCAGACCTCCACCGTCAGTAACCAAGCAACCAGTGCATCATCGAAGGGCTTCCCTGAGAGACAACATCCCAGCATCAGAGCACCAGCCAATCAGCAACTCCATGATTCCCTACCACTGAAAGAATCATCAAGGGAGACCGCAACGCAGGTAAAAAAAAAGCTGAAATTGGTGCTCGCTTCATAACAAAACCATTAAAGATTAAACCCAAGGCTCAGCTCTTGTGCTCAAAATTTGGTAAATACCAGATTTTGTATTATCATCATCGGCTGCAGGATAACCAGAATTGGCAAGGTACACTAAATCATGTGTACACTATAAATTTTAATTCAGTTTAACAAATTAACCCGAATCCTTTAAGATTCGATTCAGATTTGGACCAGAGCTGAAACCCTACAAAGCTGTTGGCCTCCAGGTCCGCTGTCCTTGCCTGCCTTGTGCTACTTGCTCAGCGCCGCTTGTCTCCAGTGTGACACAGAGGACACTGTGCCACCTGAGCTTTGACCCATGAACCTGTGCTATTCCCCTGGTTTGCCTTCAGAATCACATTGCCTTTAGCGAGAGTAACTACACTATGTCACAGGACAACTGGAGGCGAATCAGAAGACTAGCAGTTTGCCCGTGTAGCGTGGAGGATAAACCCAAACGCGGAAGCAGCGCGAGCAGGCAGGATAACCACGCGATTTATTCTTAGAACTCTCTCACACAGAGAGCAAGAGTTTACACAATTAAACCCACGTTCTAACAACACACACACAATCAGGAAAATGGCACAAAATGGTGAGTACTCACGAAATTGGAGAGATAGCGTCGGAGACGGCATTGGAAAACTCAATGACTGAGTGATGTGCGGCGCCATCTTGTTTCCTTTTATACTTCCTGAATCGCGACCGTACTACTTCCGGGTCCTAGTGCCGGTCGCGTTGAGTGCGCATGACACACTAAGACTGCATACTTTTGAGCTGCGTTAAAGTGTACTTTAGACTGTTTGTGATTGTGACATCTGATTCCTGCTATCGTGTTGCATTTGATAGACATTCCCTAATCACAAACTCCAACAGGAAATATCTATTTGCAAAGGACGAACCATTACCGGTGTCAAATTCTGTAAAGGTCAGCGCAATACTCACCTTAGAAAGTGTCCTTGGAAATGTAGTCCCCGGGATCGTCTGTTCCCGAACTCAAAGAACTCACAGCTGCTGCACAGTACTTAGGTACTAACCTCACAATAGGAGGCAGTCCTTTTATTATTTTATATTGCAACTAACGGTAAATAGGTAGAAACCAAGCAAAGGGTTCAAAGGAAAATAAAAGAACACAAAGCCTTGTGAACTTAAATTAACAATGCATGGTAACACATTTATACCCTGGTCCTGTGACTCATGTTCCATCACACTTACCCTACTAACCACTTAGCAGGTTCTCACCTTATAAGGTAAATACTGAAGCACTAAGCTGCTCTCTACTTCCTCTAAATATATTTAACATAAACAGCAGAATACATATTCTTGACTTGTGTCTTACTAACTGCTAAACATTACACCATCCAATACATCTTAGGTATGAAGAATATTGCTGCTAACATTAACCTTGCAAATGTCAACTGATTCTTTCTTCACTGATATTGCAGTGATGTCTGGTAGAATGGTCTTTGCAGCATTTTCTCTCGCCAGAGCTTTGTGCATCTTCTTAAGATGTCTTTGTTCTCGTCAAGCTGCAACTCGCCCTGCTTTGATGTCTAAAGCATTTTCAGCTTTACCCAATACATCTCCTATAGTGAGCTGGGACATATCACAAACTAACACATTAGCAATAACACTGCTGTCCATAACACTGCTTAATACAAAAGTTTTATTGCAGTTTATCAAGTTTTTGGCCAAAAAAGCAAATTCTATGTAGTATGTGCTCTCTCTCTCTCTCTCTCTCTCTCTCTCTCTCTCTCTCTCTCTCTCTCTCTCTCTCTCTCTCTTTCTCTTAGAACCTGGGCACTAAGTAATATTTACTAATGTGTTGAAGTTACACATATTCATAAGTATACATTTTCATGTTATTGACTTAACAAAGCTGAAACTGACTTACGTTTAAATTATCATTAAAAATATATCATCCAAATGAAATCAAACATTTACTAATATTATAAGTATAGTATGTGTGTGTGTGTGTGTGTATAATCCAGTAACTAAACGTACACACTGCAACATCAGCCAGTTAAGGACTTCACACTCTGAGTACTGAGACTGTCTGTGTATATTGAGCTCATTGACTCGGTTATGAGACATGAGAACTTCCTGAGTTAAAGAATATACCTGCTATAGCTACAAACCCACACATACACACACACACACAAACACACACGCACACACACACACTCATATACACACACACACACACAATTATAAAAATACATTCAGAAACAAGCTGTGTGAATTATGTTGTTAATTATGTATTTTTTCTAAATAATGTATGAAATGTAACTGAATTAATTAGCTTTTAAAGAATATGGAGTAGTCACATCTCTCTCTCTCTCTCTCTCTCTCTCTCTCTCTGCCCCCACCCCCTTTTCATCACAATGGTTAAAGACTCTTGTGGTGTTGTAGTCATACTGGGTACATTCTTTTTTTTTTTTAAATACTTCCAGGAAGTCATTTTAGTTCTCACGTTTTATGACAGAGTTAGTACACACACAGGCCCAGCACTGAGTGTGTGAAGTTCTTACTGAAGAAGAGATGAAGATGCTGCACTCGGCTCTGATTCTGCTCACGCTGTCCGGTATGAAACATCATCTCCCTCTTACACAGAATTATTGTTTAGAATTTTAAATGTGTGCTGTTTGATGTCACAGAGTGTACGATCAGGTACTGGATTATACTGTACACTATTAGTGATCTAGTAATTAGTGTCCGCTAAATTATTTCTTATTTTTTAAATAGGTTTCAGGTTTATAGAGTCAGGAACATGTTAAATAAGGAACAAAACACATGATTATGTCCTGGGTTCTCAATGCACTGCTAAGCTCAAGATACAAAACCATTAAACCCGCTGATAGGTGACATGAATAACACTGACTTGCTACAATGACACTTGGCAAGAGCTGTGATATATTAAGCAGCAAGTGAACAGACTGTTCTCAAAGTTGATGCGTTCGAAGCATGAAAGTCTGCAAGTGTAAGCATCTGAGAGACTTTAACAAGGCCCACATTGTGAAGTCTAGACAACTGGATAAGACCATTTCCAAAACAGTAGGTCTTGTGGAGTGTTACTGGTATGCAGGATTAATACTTAACAAAGGAAAAGACAGTCAGTGATCCAGGGACAGGGTCATAAGTGGCTAAGCCTCACTGATACATGTGGGGAGCGAACGTTAGTCCATCAGGTCCGATCCAGTAGTAGAGCTACTGATTCATTGCTGAAAATGTAAATGCTGGAGCTGATGGAAGGCAGTCAGAACACACACCGCACTTCACTTTGTTGTGTATAGAGATGTGTAGCTGCAGACCGCTCAGGGTGCCCATGATAACCCAAGTCCACCACCACAAGTGTCTACATTACAATGGACACATGAGCATCAGATCTGGAATACAGCAGTGTAAGAAGGAGGCAGCATTGCTGAATTGCTGTTTCATGCATCACTTTGTAGAACTTCAACCCAAACATGTTGTTGACCAAGCACAGCCCTTCACTCAAATAGGTGGAAAAGAGTCAAAACAGAAAAAAAAAACATGGTTATCAAGTACACACAAACTGACAGCAAAGGCTCTCACACACACACACACACACACACACACACCATGAGAGTGAACCGCAGGATTCTATGATTACTGTATTATGAATCCTAGAAAAGAATGTGGAATTCACACTTTTCACCTTGGACGAACAACTGGTTCTCTTGTAGTTTCTTTAGGAAAGCACCATATTATGGAATAGCATAATCTGAAGAATATATTAAAATGTCATCAATATGTGATGACAAATCTCCCAAACATTTATTGGACAACTGTGTTGATCAATTAAGGCTTGAATGCAGGAGGGATTGTGGTTAGTTTGTGAGTGAGTTAGTTGGGGATTAAAGTTTTTTTTGTGTGTGTGCGCGGCATGTTTAGTGAAGGCATGTTTTTTGAAGTAAGTGTGAAGAAGTTTAGTGTGAACATGGCGATAGAGTTTTTACTTGGTGGCTCTTACCTTTTGGTGTCATATTCAGTGTGTTCTCGATTCGTTGCCAACCCTGCTTGTTCTCTGGATTTTTCTCTCGTCTTTGCCATTTGGGTCCTTGCGTTATCTGGATCAATATCAGGCTGGTGATCATGCTCATTTCAACCGAGCACAAGGCTCCTCCATTCAGCCAGGGAGGATTCCCTCACGCCCAGTTCTGGGCTCATAAATCTCTGTCTACGTCATCACTCTGCCTCCCAACACATCATAAGGGATTCTGCCATTCATCCCAGAGTTCTACCTCTGATCTCTAACACAGAGCTTCTCTGACTTTCTCCCTTGCCCTTGAGCGTCCAGGGTGTACCCCACCTTGTGCCCTAAGTCTCCTGGGATTGACTCAAGGCCCCCCATGACCCTGAATACAGGATTAAGCGGTATATATGATGAATGAGTGACAGTGAGTGTAAATATGTCTTTAGTTTGAAAACACAAAAGAATTGCAGTGTGTGTGTATGTGTGTGTGATCTACCCTGAAGTGTAAAAAATGTGAAGTGTTAATAAATATAAATGGCAGAATTAAATAATGTTAATAAATATAATTACATAAATATAATTGAATAAAATGGCGCCTGGAAGGACTGTCATGCGCACTCCTAATGCGACTGGCACGGAAGTAGTACGGTCGTGGTTCAGGAAGCATAAAAGGAGACAAGATGGTGCTTTACACTTGCTCAGTCATTGAATTTGCCCATGCTATCGCAGACGCTCCTCTCGTCTAATCGTGAGTACTCACTTTCTTGGGTTTTTGCTTCGATTGGGTGTGTGTAGTTAGAACGCAGGTTTCTTTGTGTAAACCTTTGCTCTCGTGGCAAGAGAGTTCTAAAAATAACCAGCGTGGTTATCCTGCCTGCTTGCGCTACTTCCGCATTTGGGTTTACCTTCCATGCTACAGGGCACCCGCCAGCTTAAACTCACATTTGAACATCCTGCTGCTGAGGTGGAGACTGACTCAAAGCTGTATCACCTATGGCAGGGAGGATCGTCTGTGAGCCGCTACACGGCCGAATTCCACACTCTAGCTGTGCAGACCGAGTGGGGAGACTCCACCCTCCGGACGACCAATTACGAGGGACTGGCGTCACGTATAAAGGACGAGCCCGCCAGACAAGAGCTACCAGCAACCCTGGAGGGCTTAACCAATGTCTGCTTGCCCATCCCAAACCAGTCCCTCGTACCCTGCTGCCCATCACACCATCATTACACCATCCCGCACCTCGAACCCCCTCCTTCTTCTCCCACACTCCAGTCCCAGAAGCTCGCTCTCCACTCACTGCTGCACCTACTGGACCCGTCGGCTCTCCACCTCCCGCCGTGGTTGACACAGGAGCCGGGGGACTCATGCAATTAGGGCGTGCCTCCTTAACCACTGCAGAATGGGAATGCCATTTTAGGAAGGGGCTCTGCGCATATCACACCATCGAGCCATCTGTCCTCTATGGTCGGGAAACGCACAGACCGGTGAGAATTGAGAGTAGCTCACCGGGTTCCATCTCCCTCTCCACCACCCTGACCGATGATTCCCGTTTTACGGTAAAAGTACACCTCCATTTTGGCCACAAACTGCGTACTGCGTTCATTGACTCCGGTGCCACAGGTAACTTCATTGACTGTTCATACGCCAAAAAACTGGGGGTAAAGACCGAGGCGTTATCCCAGCCCGTAACTATTACATCAGTCGAT
The DNA here is from genome assembly GCA_030347435.1 of Clarias fuscus. Classification (NCBI taxonomy): domain Eukaryota; kingdom Metazoa; phylum Chordata; class Actinopteri; order Siluriformes; family Clariidae; genus Clarias; species Clarias fuscus. Next base: position 25,158,031 of record CM059226.1, on the reverse strand, counting down.
TGTCGGCCCCTCTCCTCCAGCCCCATCACCTTCCAAACCCAGCCCATCACCCTCATCATCAACCAGCATCAGGAACAGGGACCTGGCTGAAGTTTTCTGCAAAAGACGCGCCACCCATCTACCTCCTCATCGCCCATATGACCTGCCAATCGATCTTCAGCCAGGCTCCACACCACCCCGCGACCACCTATTCACTATCCAACACCAAGATGCAGGCGATGGAGGAGTATGTTTCCAGTGGACTTCACCATCGTACCATCCGGCCCTTTTCTTCACCTGCCGCCACGGGGTTCTTCTTCGTAAAAAAATGCGACGGTTGTCCATGCCCTTGTGTCGATTACTGCTGCTCAATAACATCACAATAAAGAACTAACACCCGCTGCCTCTTACCAACTCTGCCAACTCTGCCCTGGATGCCCTCTCTGGTGCCACCATCTTTACTGTTGGACCTCCAGAGCGCCTACAACTTGGTGCGCATTCGAGAGGGCGATGAGTGGAAGACGGCCTTCATAACCCCTACAGGACATTACGACAGTCTGGTCATCCCCTTTGGTCTCTGCAACGCTGGGTGGGCCGCTGGGTGTTCGTCTACCTCGACGACATCCTCATCTACTCCCAAATTGTCAACAAACACGTCCAGCATGTCAGAGCAGTCCTAAAGAGATTGCTCGTCCACCAGCTGTACTGTAAGTTGGAGAAGTGCGCCTTTTCCAGGGTGTGGCCATGGACCTGCAGAAACTGGAATTGTGAGTCATTGGCCCCTACCCAAGACTCTCAAACAACTCCAGCGATTTCTCGGGTTTGCCAACTGCTATCGTTGCTTTATCTGAGACTACAGTACAGTTACATCTTCATTAACCTTCCTGACTCGTCCATCATCTCACCCCTTTAACCTCACCTCAACTGCCATCTCCGCCTTCACGAACACTGTCGCCGCTTCTCCACTGCTCCCATCCTCCTTCACTCAGATCCTGACAAACCATTCTTTGTGCAGGTGGACGCTTCGGATGTGGGTGCCGGGGCTGTTCTGTCCCAGCGAGGTCCAGACCAAAAACTGCACCCCTGCAGTTTTTTTCTCCAAGATTTTGACCCGACTCAGCAGCGATACGGAGTAGGGGACCGCGAGCTGCTGGCCATAAAGTGGGCCTTGGAGGAATGGCGACACTGGCTCCAGGGCGCCAGACAGCCGTTCATCGTCTGGACCGATCATCAGAACCTCATCACTATCCGCACGTCGAAACAACTGAACCCCGGAAAGGGGCGATGGGCACTGTTCTTTGAAAACTACAACTTCCACCAGTCAAGAACACCAAGACCGACACCCTCTCACGACAACACGAAGAAGACATCCCCCGGGTGGACCCGCACCTGTCCTACCACCTACCAAAATTCTCGCACCAATCAGTTGGGACTTAGAAACGTGGATTTGCCAGGCACAGTCTGCAGAAATCGAACCGGCAGATGTGCCGTCTGGTCGACTCTACGTACCCGACGCAATCAGGACTGATGTCCTCCAGTGGGCCCCCCCCCCCCCCCCCTTTCTGGACCCCCCGGGAGGCGACGCACCCTACTGGGCCAACATGAGGAATGACGTTGACAAGTTCATCCAGACGTGCCCAGTGTGTTCCAGGTCCAAGAACAACAACCAGCCATCACCAGGTGAACTCCAGCCACTCCCGGTTCCTCGCCGGCCCTGCACACACATTGCCATCGATTTCATCACAGGCCAGCCAGTTTCCGAGGGAAAAGACACCATCCTTACCATCGTCGACTGGTTCTCCAAAGCTGTGCACCTGGTGGCCCTCCCCGGACTCCCGTCAGATAAAAGGACAGCCGAGCTGATATTAGAGCACGTAGTCCACCCGCATGGGTTCCCAAAGGACATCGTCTCGGACAGGGGGCCTCAGTTCATGTCCCGGTTCTGGAAGGCCTTCTGCCATCTGATAAATTCCACCTGCAGTCTGTTCTCCGGGTACCCAGTCAGACGGAGCGGACCAACCAACAACGAAAGCGTAACCTGAGATGCTTTATTGCTGATCGCCAGTGCTCCTGGGCCCGCTACCGCATTTGGGCTGAACTGTCCCATAACCTCCACACATCCTCCGCAACCAACCTAAGCCCATTTGAGGTATGCTACGGTTTCCAGGATCCAATGTTCGACCACCAAGAAGCGGAGGTTGAAGTACCATCGGCCCAACAGTTGGAAACAAGCCGTCAGCTCTGGAAACAAGTAAACGACACCATCCGACGCACCAACACCCGCTACACTCTTCAACATCGCCGTCAACACCCACCAGGACGATTGTACCACGTAGGTGACAAGGTATGGATATCAACAAAAAACCTACACCTGCAAACAGAATCATGAAAGCTATCACCAAGATTCATTGGACCCTACCGCGTCACCCTTCGGATCAACCCTGTCACCTACCGGCTCCAGCTGCCTGCGGCGCTCTGGATCCATCCGGTATTCCACACGTCCCAACTCAAACCCTTCACTACTTCACCCATTAATTAACATGTAAAAATGTGTCAACATTAAGCACCATCATAAGACATGAATGAACAAAAATATATATATACTGTAAGTAAATATTCTTAAATGAACACGAAGTGCTTTGGCCTTTTTATAATAATCATCATGTTTGTGTCCAGAATTGAATAATTATTTCATCCATTATTTGACCATGGCTGGAAATAATAACTGGAATGTGATTGTGAATTTATGATTGAAATAAAGCTGTTCTTTGCCGTGCGGAAACCAGCGGCTCGTATTTTCATTTGGCAGTGTTTTTGCAACAAACAAATATATAGGCTACCTGCGTTGTATGCTCAGTTACTGTAATCCCTCTTCTCACCTTTCATGTAGGTGTGAAGTTATCGATCCGGTTTCGCTGATGGGGGAATTGTGGGGTTTAAAACGAATTAACAAGCCACGATATATTATACTATAATCGTATTATACCAAAGATCGTCTATTAGAAATACACAAAATGAAATAAAACCGCTGTTTTAACCACTGCACACAGCCAGCTGTAGTTTTCAGAAGTTGCCGAGGTGAGGCTATGTTGGGCAGCTACAATAGCACGGAGCATTCGTATTGCCTGGAGCTCAAATCTCCGAAATTGTTGCGGCATTTTTTGTCACGCACGCGGCGGAACGAGGTGAATCCAGGCGTGGGTAATGACTGTAATGTGATCTGAGGGGCGTGGTCGGAAAGCTGAAGCAAGGGTCGAACACTATGAAATCAGTCCGTGAAACGTCAAAACCAAAACGCGAAGCGAGAGCCGTAGTCAAAAGGAAAGCGCGAGATCAAAAACCGGGAAATCACTGGAGCGAGGAAAACAAAAACAAAACGCGAGACAAAAGCCGTAAATTTTTTATTCTCCATGTATTTCTCTACACAGGTGTTCTCACTCAGGACAGTGGATGGGCTGTGAATTATCCTGATAAGTCGATCTGTGCTGTGAGAGGATTCAGTGTCTCCATTCCCTGTAGTTATTATTATCCAACATCAAATCCCAACATTCAGGTGACACAAATGCTTTGGTGCTCAAAGAACTCAAACACAGAAAGGTGTACAGACCATTCGTATGTTTATGACAGCTCCTCAAACACCAGGTCAGACTTTGAGTACGTTGGAGACGACAAATCAAACTGCACTTTGTTAATCCACAATGTACAGTTCAGTTATTCTGGAGAGTACAGATTCAGATTTATAACTAATGTGGACAAATGGACAGGTGCTCCTGGACTGCCTCTACAAATTTCAGGTAAAATTAAATACAAGATTTTTTAAGTTAAATAATTGAAATAAAAATGCAAATTATTATTATCTGTATAGACGCATAAATGATATAGAGGACGACGATGATGGGTGAGTGAGTGAGTGAGATATTTTACTTACTGTTGAATGCACAGCCAAAATCAACTTGAATTTAATTTATAAATCTGATGTTTATTGATTAATACTACATGTTTATCCGTGTGAAAAATCCTGTCTGACTGATGTGGAGTCTTTCCTGCTCTCTGTAAAAGATTTAAAGGTGTCACTAATCAGACTCAGTGGAGACGGAACCCTTAAACAAGGAGACTCGTTAAATCTGACGTGTGATGTGAACTGCACACACAGTTCCTCACAGTTTGTGTGGTCTAAGAACAACGAGCAGTTAAACACATCAGGACCCGTTCTTCACTTTCCTGCTCTAACCGTGAGGGATTCTGGGAATTACACCTGCACTTGGAAAACCAACGAGGCGTCAGGATCTAAAACCATCAGCCTTCAGGTCGAGGGTGGGTCCGTCTGCTCACAACACTCCTGACTGTCTCGAGTGATGACTGAAGGAAAAAATATACATTTATATAACAATATATGTTCATTTATTACTGATTTCTTTTAACAGGTGAAAATACTGAAAACCCTGAAACAAGTAAGTCACAACACTCATGAATGTCTTGAATGGTTACTGAGGGAAATAAATTGACTTGTGTTCAGTTAAATATTCACATGTTAAATTCTGTTGTTTTTAACAGGGTACAAACTTGGAAAACCTAAAATTCTTGAAAATTTTGAGAAGCCTGATCGTTGGTCAGTCTGGGTGATTGTTGGTGTGACAGCTGGAGTGAGTGTCATCGTCTCAGTTTTCTTAGGAGCTGTGATTTACAGTAGGAGGTAAAACCAAAATTTTATACAGTACATTTTATACATATACAGTCTAAACACATAGAATTTTGATATGTAACACCAGCGATTAACAGCAATTAACATTCAGTTTGTGCCTCAGAAACAGGCCTCTGCATGAGAGTAGGAGTGCCCACACTGAGCAGCTGAAGGAGGACGATTCTCAGATCTATGCTAATGTCCAGCAGATGGAGGACGATTCTGAACTCTATGCTAATGTATAACATTATCAGCTTTGACCAAATGCACGTCTTCCTTAATCCCTGAGAGACCACCAGGGCCTGAGAGACTAGTCAGTGTCTGCAGGCTCAGGCTCCTTTTTCAAGGACAGCTGCCATCGCCTAAGTCAAGGTCAAGGCTGAGCATCTGTCAGCCGATTCCGAGGCCGACGGCCGCTTTTGTGTTTTTTTGTGTGTTTCATTTGGCCCACCTGCAGACCCAATCTGGTAAATCTACAGTCTTCGTTTTGGTATTTCGTTTGGACTATTATTGGTGACTTTTTTTTTTTGCAAGATTGGGAAAAGAAAAAGAAAATAAACATTGAAATTATGAAACCTGCATCTGCATCCGCCTCCTCGTCCCTAGACATGACAAATATAACTATTGTTATTTAGAGTGTTGTCACAAACAAACGGAGACGGACCAGAAGACTAGCAGTTAGCCCTGTAGCGTGGATGGTAAACCCAAACGCAGAAGTAGCGTGAGCAGGAAGGACAACCACGCTGTTTATTTTTAGAACTCTCCCGGAGCGAGAGCAAGAGTTTACACAAATAAACCCGCGTTCTAATAACACACACTCAGTCAAAAGCAAAACCCAAGAAAGTGAGTACTCACGATTAGACGGACAGAGCGTCGTTGATAGCATGGGCAAACTCAATGACTGAGCGATGTGAGACGCCATCTTGTCTCCTTTTATGCTTCCTGAATCGTGACCGTACTACTTCAGAGTTAGGAGTGCGCATGACAGTACCCCCCTGTCCAGGACCGGCACCCGACGGTCTTGGGGTGGAGGATACCCGAAGACGGTAGTCTCGGATTAGCTCGGGGTCGAGAATGAACCGTGCCGGAATCCAGGACCGCTCCTCGGGGCCGTAACCTTCCCAATCAACTAGATATTGCACGCCTCTGCCCCGAGGCCGCGAATCATGGATCCGACATACGGTATAAGCGGGACCGCCCTCAATGATTCAGGGAGGGGGAGCAGGGTGGGTGTAACCATAGGGTAAGTGGTGAAGGGTTTGAGTTGGGGTATGTGGAATACCGGGTGAATCCGGAGCGCCGCAGGCAGCTGGAGCCAATAGGTGACAGGGATAATCCTGAGGGTGATGCGGTATGGACCGGTGAATCTGGGGGAGAGCTTCCGTAATTCTGTCGTAGATGCAGGTTCTTGGTAGATAGTCATACCTTGAAACCTATCTGGAACAGTCGTCCCGGAGGGTGTCGACGGCTACGTTGGAGGGTGTAGCGGGTGTTGGAGCGTTGGATGGCGTTGTGTGCTTGGTTACAGAGCTGTCGGACCAACTGTTAGGCCGATGGTACTTCAACCTCCGGTTCTTGATGGTCGAACATCGGAGGCTGGAAACCGTAGCATGCCTCAAATGGGCTTAGATTGGTGGTGGAGGAGACGTGGAGGTTATGTGATAATTCTGCCCAAATGAGGTAGTGGGCCTAGGAGCACTGGCGATCAGCGACAAAGCACCTCAGGTAGCGCTCCAGTTGTTGGTTGGTCCGTTCCGTCTGACTGTTAGTCTGTGGGTGGTATCCAGAAGACAGACTACAGGTGGAATTGATCAGATGGCAGAAGGCCTTCCAGGACCGTGAGGTGAACTGGGCCCCCTGTCTGAGACAATGTCCCTTGGGAACCCATGCAGACGGACTACGTGTTCTAATATCAGTTCAGCTGTGTCTTTGGCTGACGAGAGTCCGGGGAGGGCCACCAGGTGGACAGCTTTGGAGAACCGGTCGACGATCGTGAGGATGGTGTTCTTTCCTTCGGAAAACCGGCAGGCCCGTGATGAAGTCGACGGCAATGTGTAACTACTCCGGTCTGCTCAAAAGGACTTCACGCTTCAAACTGATATCCACAAACGTTTATTTCCTTCATACAGGTTATGAAAGACTGATGGAACACCGGGAAAACTAAAATAAAACAAATTCAGTATTTCAAATTCACATTCATCACAATAATAAACTCAAATTGTACATTCCATATGTAACGAGGCAAGAACAGCTTCACAAGTATTTACCGTGTGCGCCTGTTCGACCAGTAGTAGAATAATATTGCAGGTGAACGCTTATTCCTTTATCTTTGTTCTCTCGTATTTCTCTCGTATTTCTCTGACTCCTCCTTAACTTTCCTCTCCTGTTACTGTTCTCTCACACTTCCGGGTCGCGCTATCACATGACTCGTACAGGTATAAATTTTATCTAAAGCATTGTTAATTTTACAAGCAAACATTTAATTACAGTACCAAGTTACCCATTACTTTAATATTTGTGCAATAATTAAATTAAATCAATAAAAGAAAATCTCACCCATTCACCTCCTTCCATGGTATCGTACATACCTATTATAGCTCCAGCTACACAATTTGCGTCCAGGGCCGACGGGGAACTGGGAGTCGTTGAAGTTCTCCTGGAGATGGTCGATTGCTGCCTTTGGCCCGGGTGCACACTGGGCACGTCTGGACGAACTCATCAATGTCCCTCCTCATGTTGGGCCACCAGAAGGCGCGTTGGATGAATTGTAGAGTGGGATGCCTTCCGGGGTGGCCTGAGAGGAGGGAGGAGTGCCCCCATTGAAGAACCTCTGGCTTGGCGATGTTGGGCACATAGAGGCGACCGTGCGGCACACCTGCCGGTTCGGTCTCCGCAGTCTGTGCCTGGCGAACCCTCGTCTCTATGTCCCAATGGAGCGGTGCGATGATCTTGGTAGGTGGTAGGACAGGCGCGGGGTCCGCCCGGGGGACGTCTTCCTCATACTGTCGTGAAAGGGCATCAGCTTTGGTGTTCTTGGACCCCAGGCGGTACAAGGTGACAAGGTGACAGGTGGAAGTTGTAGTCTTCAAAAAAGAAAGCCCACCGTGCCTGTCTCGGGTTCAGCTGTTTCAGTGAACGGATGGTGATGAGGTTCTGGTGATCAGTCCAGACGATGAATGGCTCTCTGGTGCCCTGGAGCCAGTGTCGCCATTCCTCCAAGGCCCACTTTATGGCCAGCAGCTCGTGGTCCCCTACTCCGTATCGCTGCTGAGTGGGGTCAAACTTCTTGGAGAAGAAGCTGCAGGGATGCAGCTTTTGGTCTGGACCTCGTTGGGAGAGAACAGCCCCGGCGCCCACATCTGACGAGTCCACCTCCACAACGAATGGTTTGTTGGCATCTGGATGAAGGAGGATGGGAGCCGTAGTGAAGCGGCGGCAGAGTTCCCGGAAGGCGGTGATGGCTGTAGAGGTGAGGTGGAAGGGGTGAGATGATGGGCGCGTCAGTGCAGTTAGCGGAGCTGCAACCGTACTGTAGTCCCGGATAAAGCGACAATAGAAGCTCGCAAACCCGAGGAAACGCTGGAGTTGTTTTAGAGCCCTGGGTAGGGGCCAGTGACTCACAACCTCCAGCTTCTGCGGGTCCATGACCCAGGAACGTGGTGGAGCGCTCGTGGAAAGCGCACTTCTCCAACTTACAGTACAGCTGGTGGGCGAGCAATCTTTTTAGAACCGCTCTGACGTGTTGTACATGTTCACTGACAGTTCGGGAGTATATGAGGATGTTGTATGTAGAAGTATTTTTTCTTACTTAGTATTACTTACTTACTTAGTATTTTGCATTTTGTGTCACAGGTTCATATTTATAAAATCATTAGATATGAAAGCATAAGTGCTGAGGTGATTTTGATGGATACCAGCGTATAGAGAGGAGCCTCATATTCTAAAAAGAAACCTTCCAGATTTGGACATATATTTTGTTTAGTTATTTTTCTTAAACCACAAGATGATAAATGCACCAGCATGCAGATCGCCCCCTACTGATCTTATTGTATTCTTTGTCTTCTTGAATACTTAAAATTCTGCCCTTACTACATTCATTCTTTTAAAGTTTAGACAACAAAGAATTTTACAAAAAAAATTAATCTTTAATAATTTAGTAGCTCCTAATCCATAACAGCTTGAATGATGATTTATATATATATACACATTTTATAAATAAAAAATGCTGGGTTAAAAACAACCCAAACTGGGTATTTTTATGTTTTCCATGTCTATGGGTAATACAGTTTAAACAGTTGAATTACTTTGATATACTGGTCTATTACAAAAAAAAACTAAAAGTTTTGCAAACCATACATATATGCAATAAACAACACCAAATTACTTGTACAAATCATAGAAAAAATAATTATATTTATTTTTCAAAAGCACAAGATCAGATAATACAAAACAAGTTCAACAGCGACATCATTACGATACTATTACTGAGAAGCACTAATGCCTGAGAGCAGTGCTGGTCATTATCGCACAACATCAGGATGTAGGGGTACGGCCTTGACACTTCAGTCTGCTGGAGATATTCCACGGTGTTCGTTCCAACCTTAGAAAGAAAGAAATTAAAGAAAGTAAAAGTTTATGGAAAAATTGAGAGGGTTGGCTAGTATGCATATTTGTAAGAAGATTAGTGTTTTATAACATCTCAGCTTTTTATATGTGGTTGCTAACGCTAGCAACCTAGCTAAATGCTAGCGTCATGCTGGCACTACAGTTAACAGTTTAGCCTTCATTCATCACTTCACCATCTTCATACAGATTTTTGCAGTTGCTTTCATACACAGGTGGGGTTCTTTGGCTTGGCTAGCTAGCAGCCATTGTCAGATAAACTAGCATGCTATAGCACAGACCCAGCTAAAAGTTTGAGTGTAACGTTAACACGATAACAGTAATAAATGTTACATACAGTGAACAAACTCAGTCATAGGTGAGTGAAAGTGTGTATACAGACCTTATATTTAACGTTTACATTTCCTCTTAAATGCGTGAGGAGTAAGACCAAAAAAAAAAAAAGACACAAAGCTGACACAGCCACTGAATACACCGGTGAACTTCGGGGGAGGGGCGGTCTTGTCTGTGATCTTAGCTGTCACTAGCTAACCCAACTCCAACCCTAAACAAAAAGTACCCAACTCCCGGTAAATAACCCAGAAAACAGAGGCAACCCAGTGTTTGGGTAGTAAAAACAACCCAGCATTTTTTAGTGTGAACTATTTACAGCAAAGCCCAAGATCCACCCATGTTTTATACATGATATACTGTAGGTATATACTTGCACATACAGTACAAATATATGCACATGCATATACATATATACACACATATACACATGTACATATGCACACATAAACCCCATATATACACACATACATGCACCCACAGTATAACCTTAAACACATCTGGAAACTTTGTCTATCTCAGGATTTCACTAGGTCTGATAATATCTCAGTTATTGAGATTCAAGATAATATCTCATAGTTATTGAGATCCAACCTAAAATGTATTGTTCTTCTGTTGGCTCCATACACTTTGGCTGTAGGGCACGCCAAGATAGCTGGGATGGCTTGATCTATCCACAATTTCAGAATAACCTTTTTAGCGGCAGTCAGAGCAATAAACAAAATCCATTTTTGATTTGCAGACCGTCAATGTGGGGAATCATTCATCAAGACGAAAAGCCATGAATCCTTTTTAATTTGAGTCCTTAAAGATCAGTCAATATATCCCGAACTGAGGACCAGAAGTTTCCAATTTGAGGACATTCCCAGAACATATATCAATATGTACCTTGACTTTCACACTGTAAAAAACAACAACAACAAAAAAAGAACAGACTGCTTCAATGTAAAAAAGTTCAGTAACAAGTTGCGCAGCTTTTTTAAGTTACTCAATTTTTAGAGAAGTTTTCTAGCCAAAGAAAATATTTCGCATTGCTGTGTAGTTGAAACAGTGGAGAATCTTCCCAGGAGTGGCTGACCAAAATTACCTGAAGAGCGGCGCGACAACTCATCTAAGAGGCAACAAAAGACCCCACAACAACATCCAAAGAACTGCAGGCCTCACTTGCAATAATTGTCATTGTCGCAAAGCAGCTTTACACAATTAAAATAATTATTTAAGGTTCTATGGAATGTGAATGTTATGAATCAAAATGGTCAGATAGTCCCTGATGAGCAAGCCGAGGGCGGCAGTGGCAAGGAAAAACTCCCTGAGATGGCAATAGGGAGTATAATATCCTCATTTGGGTGAAACAGAAAGCAGGAATTGATATGCATTCATACTGTGTGTTAGGTGGCAGGCAGTTCAGTATAAAAGAGGTTAATTGATGTTAATATGGAGTACAAGTAGTTATTGGAGGCTCAGGTAGACTTGTAGGAAATTCCAGTCCTGAACTATCGAGCGACTGCAGTCAAATCCTCAGAGAAACAGCTGTCAACATAAGTCGAGGCTAGAACCATCTTCCTAGTAGAGTGAAACCGTCCCCAGACTCCGGACACGTCCCAAAGCATTCACGTGACGCAATCTCCAACCAGAAGCATGGCACCAGGATGAGTCAAACAGGTCCAGAGGGCAGAGGGAGTCTGGGTAAATGGTAGCTCAGGAATGACATGTGTAGCTCGACAGAGAGAGGGAAAGAGAGAGAGAGAGGGGGAGAGCAGAAGTGGAGAGGTATGATCACAGTCACATAATGTATAAGGTGAATGTATATTTAGTGTAGAGTGCAAGCAGGGACTCCGGCAGGACTAACTATAACATCATAATTAAAAGGGAGAGCATGAGGGCTCCCTGAGATGTAAAGCAAGCAATCACCTCACCATCAACAAACCTGAGTGAGCATGGAAGACAGCATCTAAACATACCATAAACATACCAGTTCACCATAATAATCTGCTCCTTTATCTAAGGCTAATCCATTTACAAAAATGCTTGGCTAAATAAATAGGTTTTTAGCCTAGACTTAAACACTGAGACTGTGTCTGAGTCCCGAACACTATTTGGAAGACTATTCCATAACTTTGGGGTTTTGTAAGAAAAAGCTCCGCCCCCTGCTGTAGTTTTCATAATACGCAGTACTGACAAGCAGCCTGCATCCTTGGATCGTAAGACACTAACAGTTCACTCAGATACTGCCGCACGAGACCATTTAATGCTTTATATGTTAAAAGTAGTATCTTAAAATCAATACAAAATTTCACAGGGAGCCAATGCAGTGTAGATAAGATAGGGGTGATGTGCTCGTATCTTCTGGTTTTAGTGAGGACTCTTGCTGCTGCATTCTGTACTAACTGAAGCTTGTTTATACACCTAGTTGAACAGCCAGACAGTAAGGCGTTACAATAGTCCAACCTAGAGGTGATAAATGAATGAACTAGTTTTTCTGCATCGTTTAGACAATATATTCCTTAACTTGGCAATATTTATGAGGTGAAAGAATGCTATCCTGGTGATGTGCTTCAAATGAAAGACTAGAATCTATAATCACAGCGAGGTCTTTTACTGTTGCACTAGATAGAACAGAAAGGCCATCTAAAGTTACAGTGTGATTTAAAATCTTGCTTCTAGCTGCATGCGGTCCTTTGACTAGAACGTCTGTCTTATCAGGATTAAGCAGAAGGAAGTTAATTAGCATCCAGTTTCTTATATCCTTCATGCATTGCTCAACTTTAGCAAGCTGGTTTTTCTCATCTGGTTTTGCTGAGACGTATAACTGTGTGTCGTCAGCATAACAATCAAAACTAATATGCTGTTAGAATTATTTTATATACATATAGGAGATATTTCTACTCTCTTCATCTCTTCCTCCTAGATCTGATATTAACATGTTAAATCTTCCTGTCTCCTCTTGTACCTGTTCTTAAATGTGTGAATGCTCCCACGCTCACCTTCTCATTCTCTCTTTATGTCTCTCTCTCTCTTTCTCTCTCTGTCTCCTTCCCCCTCTCCCATAACTCGTGTCAACATCTTGTGATTCATCTCTGGATGGACACCTCTCTGTCTTCCTCTCCTTTGATTCTTCAGGATGGCATCAGGACATTTACAGTGCTTTATGTTCTTTGTAGTAACATGTGTCGATGGCACAGGCGTTTGGTCAAAGATATAAAAACCCCTCTTTTGCTGTTAATAAACAGAGACAGACAACGTGTGTGTGTGTGTGTGTGTGTGTGTGTGTGTGTTTGACCGAGTCTCTCCTGGCGCCAGAAAAGCTTACCGAAGAACAGCGGACAGACCGAGCAACCCGCTTCTTCCACTTGTTACGTGATGCAGTATGGAGAGCCGCACCATGCAATGTTTTTTAATGATAAGAGCCCTTATGCAGGGCTTAGAGGGGGTTAACGAAATAGGAGTGTGTGAGAGTGCTTATGAAAGGCACGGGAAGACCTTCCCATTTGGAGATAGCGTGGGATTATTAATTAAGGAACTTAAGTGAAACAAAAGAAAACTGAAAACAAAAAATAAACAGAGCTCCGCCATCTAAACGAGAACGGACGGGGCTCTGGAAAATAAAACAACACTATATCCTCCCTGGGCTTATGCCCTTACCGAGGATTTATGGGAGAGAGAGAGTTTGTGCTTTGTGCACTAATAAACTGTACTAAGCGCGCACGATGGACTGACGCGTGCTGCTCTCTTTTTCACTCTCTCTCTCTCGCTTTCGCCGGCGTCTTAAACAGACAGAGGCTGGGGCTTTGCCAAGTGCAGGTGTAAGTCCCAGAATCCCTCACGGTTAGAGCAGGAAAGTGAAGAACGGGTCCTGATGTGTTTAACTGCTCGTTGTTCTTAGACCACACAAACTGTGAGGAACTGTGTGTGCAGTTCACATCACACGTCAGATTTAACGAGTCTCCTTGTTTAAGGGTTCCGTTTCCACTGAGCCTGATTAGTGACACCTTTAAATCTTTTACAGAGAGCAGGAAAGACTCCACGTCACTCAATCAGCACTGAGAGGGGGTCAATAATTATAATACAGCTGATCTTAAACCACAACTGTTTTTTTTTTTTCAATAAAATCTTTTAAATCTTTAAGAAACACAGTGTTTCTTGAACACGACTCCCTGATTATTGGGTAATAAAGTGCAGTGGAGTGTGTGTGTACTGAGTGACAGCAGCAGGGATAATAACACACAGAAGAGTGGAGTAACTGAGTCAGTATCAGGTGTTAGTGAGTAAGACATGATGACATTAACACTGTGTGTGGGGAGAGTACTGCACTTCTTACTGATTCATTACAATACAATCACAGAAAACATCTGCACTAAACTGCACCATTCCTCATCACTGAACTGTACACCTTCTGGATCTTACAGAACAGCGCACATAGTGGATCTTTAAGCTCCAATCTAAAAGATCAGGAAAAGCTTCAGTCATTTTAAAGGGACACGATATTCAACTTTCCAGCTGAAATATTGATGTTAAAGGTACAAAAGATAAGAGTAGCGCTCCAGCATCTGTACAGTTTAGTACTGTTTGTTCTGAGAGTGTGTGTTAGTTTAGATTTCAGTTACACACCAGGATTTCTCACACAGATAAACATGTAGTATTGAATAATAAACATCGGCTAAATGAGACGTCCTGATCTAATTAAAGCTGGACTTCAATTTACTCTTACAGTTCATGAATAACGCAAAATGATTTAAAGTTAATCAGGAAAGTCATAAATAACTTTGTGTTTTCATTGTAATCATTAAATTTTACCTGCAGTTTTTAGAATCACCCTGTTTATTTTCTTTATTTTGCAAAAGCACAACGTTTTGTGGATATTGTGAGTGTTCATCAATAAAAGTAGACCCTTTACAGATTCAAATGATGTAATACGCTTATGTGTAGGATCAAAAATGATAGAGCATTTTAAATTCTTTTCATGGTTACCAGAACAAAAATGCAAATGGACCCGGCCGCGGCTCCGCCGACTCCTAAGAGTTTTAATGCATGGTTTAGATCAAGATAAAAAACAGATAAGGCAAAGATAAGGAACAAAAGAGTACACAAACAACAAAACAATAAAAATGCTGTGTTTTATAGTACTGAGTTTTATAGTAGATCCTGAACTTTCTGGAATGTACCAAACACAAAAAGGTACATTAAATTAATAGATTGTAAAGCTTAGTCTAAATAATGGCTTATGAAAAGTGCCATAAATAATGGCAGATGTAAAGGCTGTTTAGCTCAGTCAGTCAATTTAGTTTTCCAGAAAATTCCTCAGGGCTTCTGGTTTAGGCGTTGATGAAAATCATGATTTTTTTTGTTTGTTTTTTTACATTATTTGTTTTTACAAAACTCTTTTCCTGTAGGATTTCACTGGGCCTGGTGGGAGTTGAGGTTCTTGGCACCTAGTAGGTACTCCAGGCTCTTGTAAATGGTCCAGACCAAGAAGGGAAACTCCAACCCCCCTAACCAATATCTCCATTCCTCCAGGGCCAGCTTGATAGCTAGGAGCTCTCGGTCTCCGAGGCCATGGTTTGCTTCAGCAGGTGTTAAGCAGTGTGAAAAGAAGGAGCAGGGATGCAGCTTATTGTTGTGTGCAGACCTCTGGGAAAGTACACCCCCTACCCCTGTGGAGGAAGCGTCAACCCAGAGAAAACCCACCAAGCACGGGGAGAACATGCAAACTCCAAGCACGGAGAGACGGATATCAAGCCCGGTCGGCAATCGAACCCGTAACCTGGAGGTGCAAGGCGTCAGTGCTAACCACTACACCACCGTGCCGCCGACTTTGAAACGCTAAATATGGTAAAGTGAAATAATATAAATGACAAGCTTTTAATATTCAGTTAAAAGTTTTATTTCTTTTTCTATTTTGTCATAAGACAATTTCTTTCATACAAATTTAGATGAAGTTAAGAATTTACAAGTCAATATTTAATCTTTTTTTCCTGATGTGAAAAAAGAACACAATCGTAAAGACGGGCCAAAGCTGTTCAATTTCGGTGAGTTTCAGTGAGACAGTGTTTAATTTTAGCTTATAAATGTTGGGTTAAGTTTAAGGGAAAAAACCTGCAACCACATTTTTAATTCAAACAAAAATGAAAATGATTCGACTCATTCAAATAATGACGATTATTTTTCCAATCTCATTAAGAAATTAAATTAAGTCACTGATCTACTGGTAACACAGTATGCTGCGGGTCACAGCAATACATTTTCATTCAATATTTTGAGGAAATCAAAACTGACAACATGCATTAAAGCGGCTGTTTTTAGGGCTGCAAATGTATACAAGAGGTCTTGTAGTTTGGAGTTGTAGTCACTGTGTGGGAGATTATTGATTGTTGTGTTTAGAGAAGACTAGACAGGATGTGAATATTTGGATAATGAGACATCAACGCTGAAAAAGACTCCTTGGCTTCCTGTAGCTGCCTGCATCAAATGTAAAACACTGATGCAAAAAAAAAGCACCACATTAACTCTGATCCTCCAGCACTGATTGCCTGGTCCCACCATCTCTCACCAGTAAAGGAAGACATGTTTTCTAGCTATCTGTTCTGGTACTAGGTGGAGGAATGAACTTCCTCTAGATGTCCGTACAGCTCTGGCAAATTTTAAATGATGACTAAAGACCTCTATCTGTTTCTTCAATAGTTGGGCTAACCCCCCACCCCCAAATGCCCAAATATAAATGTAAGAAGTGCAACACCTGAGCAACAAGATCAAGGCTGGCTATTTTACGCATTAGCGTAGATGTCAGAATCGTCCTCAATTTGCTGGACATTGGCATATATATGAGAATCGTCCTCCTTCGGCTGCTCGGATGTGTGGACACATCTGCTCTCACACTGAGATCTGTTTCTGAGGCACAAACTGCACGTTAATTGCTGGTGTTACATGTCAAAATTCTATGAATTAAATGAGAGTGTTTAGAGTGTATAAAATGTACTTTATAAAATCATGCTGACTTTTACCTCCTGCTGTAAATCACAGCTCCTAAAAAGACTGAGACGAGGACACTCACGCCAGCTGTCACACCAACAATCATCCAGACTGACCATTGATCAGGATCAGGATTGTGACCTGTTAAAAACAACAGTATTTAGGGTGTGAATATTTAACTTTTCCTTCAGTAATCGCTCGAGACAGTCAGGAGTGTTGTGAGCAGACGGACCCACCCTCGACCTGAAGGCTGATGGTTTTAGATCCTGACGTCTCGTTGGTTTTCCAAGTGCAGGTGTAATTCCCAGAATCCCTCACGGTTAGAGCAGGAAAGTGAAGAACGGGTCCTGATGGATTTAACTGCTCGTTGTTCTTAGACCACACAAACTGTGAGGAACTGTGTGTGCAGTTCACATCACACGTCAGATTTAACGAGTCTCCTTGTTTAAGGGTTCCGTTTCCACTGAGCCTGATTAGTGACACCTTTAAATCTTTTACAGAGAGCAGGAAAGACTCCACGTCACTCAATCAGCACTGAGAGGGGGTCAATAATTATAATATACATTAACTGATTCCTAAAATCTGAGCTGAGGAGTCAATATTTTTTTAAATAGTTTAAATGCTTTGTTAATTTATTCTTTATAAAGTATATTTCCTCAAAAAGATTACAGTGGAACCTTGGATTGCAAGCATAATTCGTTTCGGAAGCATGCTTGTATATCAAAACATTCATAGAGCAATCGAATTTCCCCATAAGAAAAAATGTAAAGTCAAACGTTCCCTTTCAAAAGCTACACTTGATGCTGCGTGAAAACGCTATGGGAACATCTCTTTGTTGCCCGGTTGTGAAGCTTGTGCATGTCAAACCCGCCGAATACCTTCGGCTTATAACCTGTGCAGGCATGACGTCACCGAACAAGGTGCACCTGCAGGTTATAAATAGGAGTGAACCGGAAACATCCTCAGATCTTTTTGTCTTCAGGACCGCTTTGTGTTTGCGCGTGCATGCAAGCCGTAACAAAAGCAAAATAAAAAATAACAGCATTAACTCACCGATATGGCAGAGTTGCTTAAGAGATGCGTGCCTCCGTGTGATAGATCTCTTTCGGAGGGCGATCTTCACGAGTTTTGTCTCGAGTGCTTGGGGGAAGAACACGCTCGCCTCGGGCTTCAGGGAGAATGTGAGTACTGTGATCTTCTCCCGATCTGGCAGACGCGCACGAGACGGAATTCCCCCTTTCTCTCGCGCTCTCTCCGGATCAGGAAGTTTTAGCTTCCACTTCGCAAGCGCGCTCCGGCGCTTCTTGTGAAGGAGCGGAAGAATCTTCCTCTCTCGCTTCCATGGAAGTAGCCTCCTCACAACGCTCCTCCAGTGCTCACAGAGCTTATGAGGATTTATTAGAGGTTAAAACGCGTGCGGTCGAGCGATTGCATATCGACTGGCCGCAGCAGCGAGATTCCCCTAAGCGTTCGAGATTAGACGACAGGTTTCTGTCGGGTGGCCGGGGGGAGGAGCCTCAACGTCTCTCTCTCC
Organism: Clarias fuscus; assembly: GCA_030347435.1. Lineage (NCBI taxonomy): Eukaryota > Metazoa > Chordata > Actinopteri > Siluriformes > Clariidae > Clarias > Clarias fuscus. Next base: position 25,139,918 of record CM059226.1, on the reverse strand, counting down.
CCTTCTTTGGTGACCTCCATGATGAATTAACCCTTTCATGGAGCAAGCCGTATTCATCGCGTGTTTTTGTGCCATCGACTTCGACTTATTCGAATATCGTCGATGCGAAAGCACGCGGTTATATGATGATGCCCCAGATAGAAGAGACGCTTGCGGGCTATCTCTCTCCTGGTACATCATCCTCCCTGAAAAAGCTTACCCTCCCCTCCAAGCCGTGCAGAGTGACATCTGCTTTGGTGAGCAAAGCTTTTCAGGCAGCAGGACAGGCTGGCGCTTCACTGCACACCATGGCGGTTTTGCAGGCTTACCAGGCTGACCTGCTGAAGGACCTGAGCACCGGCGGGGTTATTGATGACAAGGCGTTCGCAGAGCTGCGCCGAGCCACAGACCTGTCTCTCCGTGCAACCAAGCAGACGGCCCGTGCTGTGGGCCGTTCTATGGCTGCCATGGTATCCACGGAGAGGCATCTGTGGCTGAACCTCTCGGGCATCAAGGATAAGGATCGTGCTGTCCTCCTTGATGCCCCCGTCTCGCCTTCCGGCCTTTTCGGCGACGCTGTTAATTCCGTCGCCACTAGGTTTCGGGAGGCGAAGCTATATGAACAGGCTTTTGGGAGGTTCCTTCCCCGCCGTGCTCAAGAACAGGGACCGTCGGCCACCCGGCCCCGGCCAGGTCTGGCCCCTATAAGGCGTGAGGTCCAGAAGGAGAGCGTGACCAGCCGCACACCCCCTCGTAAAGACTGGGGTGGGGCTCGCCGCCCTTCCCAGAAATCTGCCTCAAAAAGACCAGATCTGAGGAGCTTCCTCTCTTCAAAGAAGAGGCCCTGAGGTTCGTGCGCCTGGGGCTGTGGGGGTGCCCCCCCCCAGGGAGGGGCGCCTGGATCTTCATCACAAAGCAGGGCCTCCTCCCTGGCACTCCCTGGAGGCCGGTGTTCAATCCCCGCCACCACTGGTGTTTCGGGGAGCGCCGGTCTCCAACGAAGAGTTGGGTGTTTGGGTATCTCCTGCCATACTTCAGGATACCCAACACCTAACACCCCCCCATCCAGCCGAAGTGTCAAAGCTCGTGCCCCTTTCGGAGAAGCTGGCAGCGTGGAAACTACTGCCAGGCATATCTCCTTGGGTAGAAAAGACTGTAGGCACAGGCTACAGGATTCAGTTTGCACATCGTCCTCCGCGTTTCAACGGCGTGGTCTCCACTTCCGTGAAACCGGACCGAGCACATCTGCTGGCCCAGGAGTTAAAGACTCTGCTGGGCAAAGGGGCCATAGAACATGTTCCCCTTCCAGACAGAGAGTCAGGCTACTACAGTCGGTACTTTTTGGTGCCCAAGAGAGGGGGGGGGGTTGCGTCCGATCTTGGATCTTCGCGGCTTGAACCGCTATCTCAAGAAATCCAGATTCAAAATGTTGACTGTCAAAATGATTGTTTCTCAAATTCAACTAGAGGATTGGTTTGTGACAAACGATCTCAAGGACGCATATTTCCATATAGAAATATTGCCACAGCACAGGAAGTTCCTGAGGTTCGCCTTTGGGGGCGAGGCTTACCAGTTTCGGGTCCTTCCATTTGGCCTAGCTCTGTCACCCCGCACATATACAAAATGCATGGATGCGGCTCTGGCTCCTTTACGACTCCAGGGCATCCGTATTTTGAATTACATAGACGACTGGCTGATTCTGGCCCGGTCTCAGGAGCTAGCGCTTCGACATCGGGATGTCGTCCTAGCCCATCTTCATTCTTTAGGATTGAGACTCAACGCCACGAAAAGCGTTCTCCTTCCTGTTCAGAGGACAACATATTTGGGTGTCACATGGGATTCGGTCACGATGCGGGCACAGTTGTCTCCTGCTCGTGTCGAATCCATTCTCAACACCCTGAAGGAAATCAAGCTAGGCCAGAAGGTCACTGTTCATCACTTTCAGAAATCTTTAGGCCTCATGGCGGCTGCGTCCACGGTGATACCTTTGGGCCTTCTGCACATGAGAGCGTTTCAGCTGTGGCTAAGAGCCAGGGGGTTTCATTCAAGGGCCAACCCCCAGAGGCTAATAAGGGTTACGCGCCTGGGGCTTCGTACCCTTTCTATGTGGTTCAGACCCCGGTTTCTGACTTTGGGTCCCACTCTAGGTCCGTCTTGTCGTCGCAAGATGCTAACGACAGACGCTTCCCTCATGGGCTGGGGTGCGGTCTTGGATGGCCGTCCAGCACAAGGGAGCTGGAGAGGTCATCTTCTTGCGTGGCACATCAATTGCCTCGAAATGATGGCTCTGTTTCTGGCCCTGAAACACTTCCTCCAGCAGTTGAGAGGCTACCATGTCCTAGTGCGGGTGGACAGCACTGCGGTAGTCTCGTACATAAATCACCAGGGTGGACTGCGCTCGCGCCGCTTGAACAAGCTAGCGCACCAGGTTCTGCTTTGGGCACAGGACAAGTTCCTGTCCCTCAGGGCGATTTACATTCCAGGGCACATGAATGTAGGAGCAGACTTGCTATCCAGACAAGCTGTAGAACAGGGGGAATGGAAGCTCCACCCCGAAATAGTCAGTCAAATCTGGGAAAGATTTTACGTAGCAGAGGTGGACCTCTTTGCCTCACAAGAGACAGCACAATGCCCCCTTTACTACTCTCTGACTCCTCCAGCTCCCCTGGGTCTGGACGCAATGGCCCACACGTGGCCCAGGTTACGCCTTTATGCGTTTCCGCCTATAGTTCTGCTCCCGGGAGTCCTGGCGAGGGTCCGTCAACAAGGGTTGCGCCTCTTATTGATAGCGCCCCATTGGCCGACCAGAGTGTGGTTCTCGGATCTAATATCTCTCCTCGACGGCTCACCCTGGGTGATTCCAGTGAGGAGGGATCTGCTGTCTCAGGCGCAGGGGACAATACTTCATCCCCGGCCCGAGCTCTGGAACCTTCACGTTTGGCCCCTGAACGGGACCAACTGAGACAGGCTGGGCTTTCAGCCAGCGTAATTGAAACCATTTTAAGTGCCAGGGCTCCCTCCACTAGGAGAACTTATGCCCTCAAATGGAGTGTGTTTGAAAATTGGTGCATGACAAGACACATAGACCCAGTTCACTGCCAGATTGTTTCAGTGCTGGAGTTTCTGCAAGAAAAGTTGTCCTCGGGCTTATGCACTAGTACGCTCAGAACGTACGTAGCCGCTATTTCGGCCTGTCACGCTCTGAACGACGGGGTTTCTGTGGGCAAGCACCATTTAGTTGCCCGTTTTATTCGTGGAGCTAAACGGTTGAAGCCGCCCACTAGAGCGACGGTCCCTTTGTGGGACTTAACTATCGTACTCGAAGGCCTGGCTGACACCCCGTTCGAACCACTAGAGTCAGCGCCTGTCAAGCTTCTGTCTCTTAAGATGGTTTTTCTGATAGCTATTACTTCTTTGAAGAGGATTGGGGATCTGCAGGCTCTGTCAGTCTCCCCATCCTGCCTAGACTTTGCCCCTGGGCAAGTCAAAGCTATTCTGCATCCTCACCTGAACTATCTTCCCAAGGTTCCATTCTCAACCATGCACCCAGTTGTTCTCGAAGCCTTCTGTCCTCCGCCTTTCACAGCTCCGGAGCAGGAAAGACTTCACTTACTGTGTCCAGTACGTGCTCTTCGGATCTACGTCCACCGCACTAGCCAGTGGCGTAAATCAGAGCAACTCTTTATTTGCCATGGGGGTCGCAACCGGGGGGCGGCTGCCACTAGACAGACTCTGTCACACTGGGTGAGAGATGCCATTGCCCTAGCCTATGAGGCGCGTGGTCACACTTCGCCTCTGGGAATCAGGGCTCATTCAACCAGGGGGATTGCCTCATCGATTGCCTTGGCAAGAGGCGTACCCCTGCAGCAGGTGTGTGATGCGGCGGGCTGGTCCTCTCCACACACGTTTGTTAGATTTTATAGTCTGGATGTCAATGCTACTCCAGGTTCGCGGATCCTTGAGTCAGCATCCCAGAGCTAGGTCTGAGACCTCCTCGGCTTGTGCGCACACGCTACACAACCTGGGGGTCCAGACACTTGCAGTGCGGCGGCGTTGGTATTCTCGTTCCCATAGCGTTTTCACGCAGCATCGAGTGTAGCTTTTGAAGTGTAGCTTTTACTTGGCTGTAACCCTGTTCCCTGATAAAGCGGGAACGAGATGCTGCGCTCCGATGCCGCACTGCTGGCGTGCCTGGACGTCCTTCAGACAAAATTGACCTGAGGATGTTTCCGGTTCACTCCTATTTATAATCTGCAGGTGCACCTTGTTCGGTGACGTCATGCCTGCACAGGTTATAAGCCGAAGGTATTCGGCGGGTTTGACATGCACAAGCTTCACAACCGGGCAACAAAGAGATGTTCCCATAGCGTTTTCACGCAGCATCTCGTTCTTTATCAGGGAACAGGGTTACAGCCAAGTAACCCGAGACGATTTGTTCCACAACCCAGAAATCTTCATATAAAAATAATAAATACAAAATATGAAGTAAAAATAAAAGAAATTAACCTGCACTTTACCTTTTGAAAGTAATTGTAGCTGTAGTGATTGAGATAAGTGAGAGGAGAGGACGTGGAAGCGGGGGCTACTGTGTAGGACGACTTTCACACACGTGTGAGCAGACACACCAGTTTACCATTGGAGACTCTCACTCACACAAGCGTGCACACAAGTGGTCAGTGTTATACTAAACAGTACACACGCACATGGGTGTTGACTATAGGAGTGACCCACACGCACTGAGACCGCGCTTGGGAGACGATTACCCACAATACTGCTCGTATTTCAAGACCTCAACCGTTTACCAAGTTAAAATGTATTTAAAATTTTTGCTCATCTTGTGAAACACTCACAGGTACTCGCAATCCAAGGTTCCTCTGTATTTCTATATAATGTTTTATACCACAGCACTACTGAATTATTGATTCTGATGGTCAGGAGGTGATGATTGCAAGTAAAAAGTCAATTGTTATTATTATACTGCATCCCATGGTATGTCCTTGCATTTAAATATATCAGCAGCTGAAAACATTTTTGATAACTGATGGTATACAACACTCCTTTACAGTGAAACCTTTTGTAAAGTTCATTATGCAAAAAAAGAAATTTACCTGCCACTTGTAGAGTCACTCCAGGTTCACCTGTCCATTCACCATCAATCCAATCAGTTATAAATCTGAATCTGTACTCTCCAGAATAACTGAACTGTACATTGTGGATTAACAAAGTGCAGTTTGATTTGTCGTCTCCAACGTACTCAAAGTCTGACTTGGTGTTTGATGAGCTGCTATAAACATATGGAGGGTCTGTACACCTTCCTGTGTTTGAGTTCATTGAGCACCAAAGCATTTGTGTCACCTGAATTCCCTTCGGATAATAATAACTACAGGGAATGGAGACACTGAATCCTCTCACAGCACAAACCTGCACAGGATATTTCACACTCCAGTTACCTGAGAAATAAGTATTTACATTAATGCATCAAGATTTCAAAACATATACTGAATCTCTCTTTCAAGGTCTACACTGAAGCTGAAACATGTACAGATTCTATCAATAAATTTAGACATTTCTCCAAATATTCCAACACAAACAGTCAGGAGTGTTGTGAACAGACGGACGTACCCTCGACCTGAAAGGTGATGGTTTTAGATCCTGACGTCTTGTTGGTTTTCCAAGTGCAGGTGTAATTCCCAGAATCCCTCACGGTTAGATTAGGAAAGTGAAGAACGGGTCCTGATGTGTTTAACTGCTCGTTGTTCTTAGACCACACAAACTGTGAGGAACTGTGTGTGCAGGTCACATCACACGTCAGATTTAACGAGTCTCCTTGTTTAAGGGTTCCGTTTCCACTGAGCCTGATTAGTGACACCTTTAAATCTTTTACAGAGAGCAGGAAACACTCCACGTCACTCAATCAGGATTTCACACACAGATAAACATGTATCAATGTATAATAAACATCAGACAAGTGAAATATCTGCAAAACTATAATTTATTCCAGTAGGTGAGGAAAGAAAAGTATGCAGATAATGAATAATTTGGATTTTTATTTCAATGATTTAACTTTTTAATGTTTATTTCAGTCATTCAAGTAAAAAATAATAATTAAATTTTACCTGCAGTTTGTAGAGTCACTCCAGGTTTACCTGTCCATCTTCCACCAGTCACATTAGTTATAAATCTGAATCTGTACTCTCCAGAATAACTGAACTGTACATTGTGGATTAACAAAGTGCAGTTTGATTTGTTGTCTCCAACGTACTCAAAGTCTGACTTGGTGTTTGATGAGCTGCTATAAACATACGGAGGGGCTGTACACCAGAAATCTATGTTTGAGTTCATTGAGCACCAAAGCTTTTGTGTCACCTGAATGTTGGGATTTGATGTTGGATAATAATAACTACAGGGAATGGAGACACTGAATCCTCTCACAGCACAGATCGACTTATCAGGATAATTCACACGCCATCCACTGTCCTGAGTGAGAACACCTGTGTAGAGAAATACATGGAGTGGAGTTAGGATCTGGAAGTGCAGAGTAGTGCTGGGGGGCTCCTGATAGTAGCACCCCCCACCATTTTACAGATGCCACCTGGCACTTAAACTGCTTCCTAGGGTGTTGCCAGGAATCAGGGTGTTTAGTGGTCCTGCAGCAAATAGCCGTCTCCAGCTCCTGGTTAGTTCTCTCCATCTGGCCGTTGGTCTGTGGGTGATACCCTGAAACTAAACTGGGTGTGGCACTAATAAATATGCAGAAGGCTGACCAGAATTGAGGAGAAATTTGGGATCCACGATTTGAGGTGATGCCCACAGGGAGTCCGTGAGGCTGGAAAACATTAGTGAGTTAGGAGTCAGCTGTTTCATTAGGGGGATGAAATAAGCAGACTTGGAAAAACAATTCACTACTGTGAGGTGTGATCCTTTAAAATGGAGAGCTCTGCAGTGCGGAGGTCCAGCTTAGTTAAGATTTGGGCCTCCTGTTAAAGGTCTAAAGCTGTGGACATCAGAGGCAGGGGATAGCAGTTCTTGGTTTTTATCCATGGCTATACTCTGAGTGGTCAGTCTCGCAGTTGTGGGGTTGATGCGGAGGAAGGGAAACGGCACTGGATTTACTGAACACTGACTTGAGGTCGGTTTAATCGTGCGGAACTGAAGAGAGGTCAGGGAAATCAGGAGTCGTCAACGCTAGTGAAGGACAGTGAGTTGACGTCAGGCAAGAGACTAAGTAGCGATGGCTACATCCCATCCATGGCATTACAATCAGTCTTCATGGGATAATCTTGGAATGGAAGTGCTGGTTTGGTCTGGCTGGCTTGTGACAGTTGTTGAGAAAGTAATATTAACAATCCTGGCTGAGAAATTAAATTTATAAATATTAATCTCAATTAAACCAATGGGTGTTGAATATTTTAATAGAGAGTAGCCTAGGCAGTGTTTTATTTTTAGGATGATCTTGTGCTGAGTCACAAAAGACACTGTACAACTCATTTCTATTGACAGTGACCTGACGTACTTGTGTAATTAAAATCTACAAAATCAAAGTTGTAGACCTGTAAAAACAAATATCTGCTCATTAGTGTGGATGTCATTCATTTCTTTGTTTTTTTTCTTCTCACACACACACACAAAAAAAAAACATAAATCCCTTGCAAAAGCCATAAAGTTGTAAAATAATAATGAACGCTGTGTATTGTATGACAAAACTACACAGTGGATCACAAGGAGCAAGCTTATGCAGTTATCCATTAATACTTTTTCAAAATTCACCCAATATTGCATCCTATCTTAAAAGAATCATGTATCTGTGATTACAAAGACCTTCCAAAATAAGCAAAACATGACAGCTCTGGTAAGGCACAGAATGAACTATATTACACAGGAAGTTCTCTCGAGGGCACCTGACATACTTGTCACCAATCTAGTCAGGAATATAAAAGACAGCGCGGAAAGCCTAGCCTCATTTTAGCAATTTCTCTACATGTTTAAGGGAGTGCTTGACCCTGCTCCGGAGAAGGAAATAAAGCTCCTCTAAATTCACTAAGGAAAATGTTTATGGCCAAGTACACACTAAACTTCTGCACACTGGCTGAAAAAAACATGCTTTCACTAAACATTCCGCACACAAAACAACATTAATCCCCAACTAACTCACTAAGTAACCACAATCCCTCCTGCATTCAAGATTACAACCTTGTTATTCTATCTTTAATTGATCAACAATTATCACCTATCGATGACATTTTAATATATCCTTCAGATTATTGTGATCACATCAACCATGTAAATTAAACATAATTGTGGCGCGCACAGATGCAGCGGCTTTAGGCTCTCCAATTATAGTAGGTGCATTTCTTTTTATATGTTTTTGTTTTATTAGTATGTACGAATTATTGTAAAGCCAAATTCATTTACAGCTATCAGGAACTATGCAATATCGGATACAACAGTCAGATCTCCGTTACAAGTGAGTATCAGAGGTTCAACAACATCCCGCCCCAGAGATAGCGAGAATACCGGGAGCCACGAGGATGGTCATCGGCTCTACCAAGCGACGCAGGCAGCGGAAGGAACGCAAACAAAAGCGGGGCTGCCAGTCAGGCCTGCTCATCAGGCTAAAAAAGCAGCCCTTTAAACCACCGCTTCCCAGCATTTTCCTGACCAACGCACGGTCGGTCATCAGTAAAATTGACGAGCTGAACTTACTACTCGCTAGGCAGGCAGTCTCTTGTCCACGAATGCTGTGCCTTGGTTGTCACGGAGACATGGCTACGAGAGGAAATTCCCGATGACCCGATGCAGTTAGCGGGCTGCACAATGCACCGTAGTGACAGAAAGGCTACAGCTGAAAAAAGAAGCGGTGGAGGTTTGTGCATTTACACAAATAACAACTGGTGTACAAACACTAAGGTCATTACCACAGTCTGTTCCCCGGACATAGAAGCAATGAGAGAATTATCTGTAGTGCTAATAACTGCAGTCTACATACCTCCAGATGCTAATGTTAGCTCAGCTCTTGCCTACCTGCACGACTCAATTTCTGAACAACAACGGACTTATCCAGAGGGAGTACATATAATCGCAGGTGATTTTAACAAAGCATGTTTAAGATCTGTGCTGCCTAAATTTGTTCAATATGTGAAATGCCCTATGAGAGGGAACAACATCTTGGACCATATATACACAAACATTAAGCAAGCTTACAGATCTATTTCCCTTCCCCATCTGAGTATGTCTGATCATATTTCCCTGCTCATTGTCCCGGCATATACACCACTCAGGAAAAAGACAAAGCCCATCATCAGAACCATTAAAACGTTTTCTGATGATGCAATGGGTCAGCTACAGGACTGTTTTTCCCTAACAGAGTGGGGTGTCTTCAAACATGTTGAACTAGAGACCCTAACCGTAAACCCTGGATGACGAGTAAGTTTCAGGCATTGTTAAAGGCACGTAATTCTGCATATAAATCTCCAGACCAGCATATGTATAGCAGAGCAAGAGCAGAACTCAAAAAAGGCATTAGAGAAGCAAAAATAGATTATTCAAATAAACTATCGCATTATCTTTTGGATAATAATCCTAGAAAAGTAAGGGATGGGCTGAAATATATTACCAACTACAAATGTAGCGGGTTAAATACAGATAACATGGATATTTTTTTAGCAGAGGAATTAAACCATTTCTTTGCCCGCTTTGAGAGAACTGTAGATACCATTACTCTGTACCCACTGCCTTGCCTATAGTCTCCTCTGAGCTCAGGTCATACACATTAACACTTCAAGAACATCAGGTTCGCAAGGTGTTTAGAGCAGTCAATCAGAGGAAAACCGCTGGCCCTGATGGAATACCTGGGAGTGTGCTTAAAGCCTGTTCTGACCAGTTGTCTCCAGTGTTTACCAGACTTTTTAACCTCTCACTGTCATACGCCATCGTCCCTCACTGCTTGAAGTCTGCAATCATAGTCCCAGTCCCTATGTCTAACATCATCAGTGGCTTTAACGACTATAGACCTATTGCATTGACATCTGTGGTCACAAAGTATTTTGAGAAGCTGGTCCTAAAGCACATAAAGGACTGCCTTCCTCCCAGCTTTGACGCTCACCAGTTTGCCGATAAGGCAAACAGGTCTATCGAGGATGCGTCTATAGAGGATTTCCACTGCCCTCCACTCTGCTTTGTATCAACTGGAGGAACCTGGGACTTCTGTAAGGATGCTTTTTATAGATTTCACCTTGGCTTTTAGTACCATTATTCCAGACATTCCTATAGCAAAGTTGGTAAACCTGGACTTCCCTCCTGCTACATGTGCTTGGATTAGAAATCATCTCACCGATCGCTCACAATCTGTTAAGGTTGGCAACCGGAGATCATCCTCCACATCCCTGTGGATCGCCACAGGGATGTGTGTTGAGCCTTCTTTTATAAACCATCTATACTAGTGATTGTACAACCATGAATCCTTGTAATACCATCATCAAATTTGCAGACGACACTACTTTGGTGGGGCTAATCACAAATGATGATGACGCCGCCTATAGACACGAGGTTCAGCGTGTGATAGAATGGTGTGATTACAACAATCTAATATCAGGAAAACCAAGGAAGTGATCATGGACTTCCGTAAGATAAAAGCTGTTCCTCTCTACATGGTGATTATGTAGAGAGGGTGTCTTCCTTTAAATTCCTCGGGCCTTACATCTCGGAGGACTTGTCTTGGACTACAAACACAACCACCCTAGTGAAGAAAGCCCAACAGCGTTTCCATTTCCTAAGGGTCCTGAAATGGAATAGGTTGCAGACTGAACTGCTGGTGTCCTTCTATCGAGCCACAACTGAGAGTGTGCTGGTACACGATATCCCCGTGTGTTATGCTGGGTGTACGGCAGCCGATAAGAAGAGACTCCAGAGGGTCATTAGAACAGCAGACAAAGCTGTTCACTTCCTTCCCTGGACTCCATTGCCAGCTCTAGATGTCTCCCTAGAGCTAGAGCGATTATAAAAGACCACCTCCATCCTAACCATCACTTATTTAACATCTTGCCCTCTGGAAAAAGATTCAGATCCATCTGGTGCAAAACCAACAGACTAAAGAATAGTTTCTATCTGTGGGCTGTTAGATCTCTTAATGCACCAGATCATTGACCCCACTCTTTCAATCTTTTCCCACGAATGATGGTGATCTTGAGCATGAGTGAGTGTGTGTGGGTGTGGGTGTGAGTGGATGTGAGTGAGCGGATAAGCACACTGTTATTTTATTGATGCCATTAATCATGTGCAATATGTTGGTAGATGTGCAATTTTTCTTTTAATGAATGACTCTTTATTGTGTTTATGACTGTTTTTGTATACATCCCCCCCCCCCCCCCTCATGTGTATTCAATGGTCTTATTTATTCCCTCCCCTATTTTTACTCTCCCCTATTTAACCCTCCCCTATTTTTTTCTGTTTTGATTATGTTCCACCTGTTTGAGTGAAAGGGTGTACTTGGTCTAGGGCTGAAATGATTCCTTGAGTAACTCGAATAATTCTATTGCAAACAAATGATCGAGTCAAAATCTTCTGCCTCGAAGCTTCCTTTAATTAATTTTAAAATCTTGCATTATGTTTTCACGCAATTATTTGTTTGGCGTGATACAGTGCGTTTCCGGATGCGAGCCGCCAGTAAACACCGACGAAGAAGAAGCGCTAACGTCACCCACAAGGCGGAAGGAGACACAAACTAGTTAACTGTGTATTAACTTGAGGGAGCGTTCTGTTGTGGGCTGCAAAATATATAAAAAAAATATTTTAAAGTGTGCATTAGTTTTTTTGATACTTAAAGTCATTTGAAATACCTTTTTTTGTTTGTTTTTGCATCTTAGAAAAGGCTTTAAAATAAGAATGTATGGCTGTAATGCACTTACTTCATCTTAGTCAACTTTAAGCTATTACTTGTATTGTGAATAATGACGATGTTTATTTTTGATAAAATGCTGTATGCATTTAAAAAAGAAAAGTAGATTTTTCTAAAAAGAAAACCAATTAATCTTTGTTTCTCTTATATCTTATATATGCTGTTTAATTAAGTAAAAGTACATTTTACCCGATTACTTGATTAATCGATTACATTTTTGGTAGAATACTCGATTACTAAAATATTCGATAGCTACAGCCCTAACTTGGTCAACAACATGTTTGGGTTGAAGTTCTACAAAGTGATGCATGAAACAACTGGCCATCTGCATGTAAAAGAAAACATGATTCAGCAATGCTGCCTCCTTCTTCCACTGCTCTGTGTTCCAGATCTGATGCTCATGTGTCCATTGTAATGTAGACACTTGTGGTGGTGGACTTGGGTTATCATGGGCACCCTGAGCGGTCTGCAGCTACACATCTCTATACACAACAAAATGCAGTGCGCTGTGTGTTCTGACTGCCTTCCATCAGCTCCAGCATTTACTTTTTCAGCAATGAATTCAGTAACTCTTCTACTGGATCAGACCAGATAGACTAACCTTCGCTCCCCATGTGTATCAGTGAGACTTGGCCGCTGATGACCCTGTCCCACTCATGACCCTGTCCCTGGATCACTGATTGTCTTTTCTTTTGTTAAGTACTAATCCTGTATAACAGTAACACGCCTACAGTGCTGTTTTGGAAATGCTCTGATCCAGTTGTCTAGACTTCACAATGTGGCCCTTGTTAAAGTCTTTCAGATCCTCACACATGCACACCTCCAACACATCAACTTTAAAAACTTTTTACTTGCTGCTTAATACATCACAGCTCTTGTTAGGTGTCATTGTAGCGAGTCAGTGTTATGTCACCTGTCAGTGGGTTTAATGTTTTTATATCTTGAGTTTAAACAGAGAGCCCAGTGAGAATCATGTGTTTTGTTTCTTATTTAACATGTTATTGACTCTATAAACCTGAAATCTACTTAAAAATTAAGAAATATTTTAGCGGATAGCAATTAATAGATCACTGATATTATATAGTATAATGTGTGTGTGTGTGTCTGTGTGTAATCCAGTAACTGAGCGTACACACTGCAACATCAATCAGCACACAGTTAAAACTCTGAACAATAATTCTGTGTAAGAGTGAGATGATGTTTCATACCGGACAGCGTGAGCAGAATCAGAGCCGAGTGCAGCATCTTCATCTCTTCTTCAGTGAGAACTTCACACACTCAGTGTTGGGTCTGTGTGTGTACTGACTGTCATAAGACATGAGGAATAAAATGACTTCCTGGATGTAATAAAAAAAAAAAAAAAAAAAGAATGTACCCAGTATGACTACGACATCAAAAGAGTCATAACTCTTATCATAACAGGAAGATGTTTGGGTGGGGGGGGGGGGGGGGGGGGGGGTTGGAGCGTGGGCAGAGAGAGAGAGATGTGACTACTCCATGTTCATTAAAAACTAATTCATTAAATTCATTAAATTTCATACATTATTTAAAAAAATACATAATTAACAACATAATTCACACAGCTTGTTTCTGAATTTATTTTTCAAATTGTGTGTGTGTGTGTTTGTGTGTGTGAAAGAGGGCAGAGGCCTCTGCTCACCTTCCTGTCACTTTTTCACACTCTTGAGCTGTGGGTTTGTAACTATAGCAGATATATGCTTTAAATCAGGAAGTTCTCTTGTCTCATGACCGAGTCAATGAGCTCAATATACACACAGACCCAACACTGAGTGTGTGAAGTTCTTACTGAAGAAGAGATGAAGATGCTGCACTCGGCTCTGATTCTGCTCACGCTGTCCGGTATGAAACATCATCTCACTCTTACACAGAATTATTGTTCAGAGTTTTAACTGTGTGCTGATTGATGTTGCAGTGTGTACACTCAGTTACTGGATTATACACACACACACACACACACACACTATACTGTATAATATTAGTGAATGTTTGATTTCATTGGGATGAGAGATTTTTAATGATAATTTAGCCATAAGTCAGTTTAAGCTTTGTTGAGTCAATAACATGAACATGTATGTAAAATTCAACACATTAATAAATATTACTTAATGCTCAGGTACTGAGAGAGAGAGAGAGCACATTTGCTTTTTTGAAAAAAAAAACTTTGGGAGGATTTATGAGTAAATAAAACTTTTGTACACGTACACGCGCACACATGCCACACACACACACATGCATGTACAAAAACAAAACGAATCCAATGCAAAATGCGCAACAAAAAGTATTTAAAGAGAATGACGAGGAGCAAACCAGTTCAGAGTAGCAGTTAGCTCCTGGCAAGTAGTTCCCAAAAACCCCCAACTACACAGAAAATAACTGCACACAGAATGCGGCTGACCTGTCTGCAATCAAATTGCAATTTAACCAGAACAGCCGACACTACACACTTACCAAACTACATACCATGTGAGTAGAATCCCACACACTAAAAAATGCTGGGTTGTTTTTACTACCCAAATGCTGGGTTTGCCTCTGTTGGGTAATATTTCTGGGTTATTTACAGGGAGTTGGGTACTTTTTGTTTAACCCAGCTTGCTGGGTTGGAGTTGGGTTAGCTAGTGACAGCTACAGTAACATCACAGACAAGACCGGCTGACGGAACACCCGGCCCTCCCCCGAAGTTCACCGGTGTATTCAGTGGCTGTGTCAGTTTTGTGTCTTTTTTTCTTCCTCCTCACGCATTTAAGAGGAAATGTAAACGTTCAATATAAGGTCTGTATACACACTTTCACTCACCTATGACTGAATTTGTTCACTGTATGTAACATTTATTACTGTTACCGTGTTAACGTTACACTCAAACTTTCAGCCTGGTCTGTGCTATAGCATGCTAGTTTATCTGACAACGGCTGCTAACTAGCCAAACCAAAGAACCCCACCTGTGTATGAAAGAAACTGCAAAAATGTCTGAGCTTTTTTAGCTTTCTTTGTAGAATGCCTGCAGGGTGTATGAAGATGGTGAAGTGATGAATGAAAGCTAAACTGTTAGCTGTAGTGCCAGCATGACGCTAACATTTAGCTAGGTTGCTAGCGTTAGCAACCACATATAAAAAGCTGAGGTGTTATAAAACACTAATCTTCTTACAAATGTGCATACTAGCCAACCCTCTCGATTTTTCCATAAACTTTTACTTTCTTTAATTTCTTTCTTTCTAAGGTTGGAACCGACACGTGGAATATCTCCAGCAGGCTGAAGTGTCAAGGTCGAACCCCTACATCCTGATGTTGGGAGATAATGACCAGCGCTGCTCTCAGGCATTAGTGCTTCTGAGTAATAGTATCTTAATGATGTCGCTGTTGAACTTGTTTTGTATTATCTGATCTTGTGCTTTTGAAAAAAAAATATATATATATTTTTTTCTATGTTTTGTACAATTAATTGGGTGTTGTTTATTGCATATATGTATGGTTTGCAAAACCTAGAGTTTTTTTTGTAATAGACCAGTATATCAAAGTAATTTAACTGTTTAAACTGTTTTACCCATAGACATGTAAAACATAAAAATAATAATAACCTATTTGTGAGGTAGAATTAACCCAGCATTATAGTTAAATATGACCTAGCATTTGGATTGAATATTTTACCCATTTTGCTGGGTTAAATTAACCCAGCATGTAGTTGGTCCAATATTTATCCAGCAGCTGGGTTAAAAAAAAAAAAAAAACAGTTTGGGTTGTTTTAACCCAGCATTTTTAGGGTGCAATAAACCCAATTAAGCAGGCGAACAACTTGCAGGAGATCTGGGAACCCGTACACTCTATCTGGGACACAATGTGCACTACAGAGAGTCAGAAACATGTCTATACGTCCAATAAATGTCCGCAGCTAACAGGTCTGAATCTGTCCCACACCAACCTCTGAATCTGAATAAATATTGACAAAGACAGCCAAACGTGAACAAATTCAGAGAACTATGGCACTTTACAACCAGCTCTCTTACCTGTAGACAGATAACCTCAGGCCAATGCCAGCATCAGGGCCTAGATAGATGCGTCATTCTAAGGAAACACACACTACCATAAGCTGTAGTTTAAAACAAGTAACCTGAGCAGTCTCACTCCACATACCCGGACGACACAGTGATGACACGAAAGTCAGGGGGCGGGACCTATGACCCAATACTACCTTGTCACCGAACTTATATATCTCAACTAACAAATTGAGTAACCAACCAAACATAAGTAGGAGGAGCCTCAGCAGTCCTGCCACATGTAGTTACACTCATTAAAAGTGATGTTATTCTGAAGGTGAACCGGGAGAATGGTGCAGGTCCGCTGGTCGAAGATCATGAGGCACAGTTGTGTCAAACTCTCTGTGCCACACTTAAGGCAAGCGGCTCTGAGGGGTCAGGACATGCCAAAAGTGCTTTAAGGAAGGAAAACCAGTGAACTGGGGACAGGGTCATGTGAAGGCTGACCTGTATAGTGCAATCCACCAGAAGGGCTGATGAAGCTCAAAATGCTGAAAAGGTTCATGCTGGTTGCAGTAGGAAGGAGTAGGAGTAGGAGGTGTGTGTCGATCACTGGGTGAACATATGACACCAGGATCCACTATGAGAAGATGGTGAGCCAGTGAAGGCAGTGTGATGCTCTGGACAATGTTCTGCTGGGAAAACTTTTGTCCTGCCATTCATGTGAATGTTACTTTGCCACGTACCATCTACCTAAACATTGTTGCTGAGCGAGTTACACCTCCTCATACAAACAGTGTTGCCTGATGGCAGTGGCCACTTTCAGCAGAATAATGCATCCTGGAACACTTAAAAAAAAATGTTCAAGAATGGTTTAAAGAACATGACAACAAGTTTGAGGTGTTGACTCCGCCTGCAAATTCTCCAGAAATCCAATCGAGTATCTGTGGGATGTGCTGAAAAAAACAAAGATTAAAATGAATAATTGTCTATTTAGAAAAATCATGACAAAGAAAAACACATATTCTATGTCTGAGGGTTGGATGTTGTCTGGTTTAATGTGTGAATTCTGTAAGTAAACAGCATCCAATTTTGGTCCGCATGATCCGTTGAACCTGATTCCACACACAGCACTTATTTGTCACACAGAATCCTTTTCCAGTTACAAAAGCCTGACTCTGATGTGAGGGCAGATTCAGGTGTAGTAGAAGGAAATAAATACCTACTGTGATATTTTGAGTAACATGGCAGATTTATAATAATAATTGTGCATTTTGAAGTAAAATATAAAAATATAAGTTAATGTATTTAACATTCCAGCTTGTTAATTTGCTGAACACTGACAGCTGTACTAGTGACTCCACATTAGCTCAACACTCGTATATTCTAACTTATAACACTGCACTCTATATGTGTATTACTAGTAAACATGTAAACTTACAGTAATGTTGGACTAAACAAAATTAACATCTCTCTCTCATCAGTCTGTTATGAAACCAAAGTTTCGTAAAGGCACTGCTGAACATCCATAATCCTTTCCTTCAACACATACAATTAAATCAGATGATTGGATGTAATTGCATGTCTTTTTTTTTTTTTTGAACGGCCAATCAGATATCAGAGGTGTCACTGTACATGAAATACAAACCAGGTCGAGGGTGGGTCCGTCTGCTCACAACACTCCTGACTGTCTCGAGTGATTACTGAAGGAAATAAAGTGACTCGTGTTCAGTAAAATATTCACATGTGAAATACTTGTGGTGTTTATAGATGACAGCCCTGAAGATCCAGAAAATTCTGAAAATCCTGATGGTCGGTCGATCTGGATGGTTGTTTTAGTGACAGCTGGAGTGATGTTCATGGTGTTCGCTCTCCCAGCTGTGATTTACAACAGGAGGTAAAACTCTGCATGTTTCCACACATTACAATCTACACAGTGAGAAATAAAATCACATCCTGTGTTGGACTTTAATCGAGTCTCAGGATTCAGTTTCAGTTGTAGATTTTTCGCTCTACTGGACAAGTACAACAATAACAATAACAGCTTGAAAATAAACAAAGTGTGGTGTAAAAGCAGTCTAACATGCAGAATGTTTGTCTGATAAACAGGTGTGTGTGTGTGTGTGTGTGTGTGTGATTTCAGGCGTGTCCACGCTGAGCAGCAGGAGGAGGACGATTCTGTAATTATAAAGCACACCATTGTTTTTCTTGTGAAATTCCCAATAAGTTTGATGTGTCACATGACCCTCTTCCAATTGAAAAAAAAAAACAAAAGTTGGATCCAAGATGGCCGACTTCCAAATGGCCACCATGGTCACCACCTATCTTGAAAAGTTTGCCCCCTCACATATACTAATGTGCCACAAACAGGACGTTAATATCACCAACCATTCCCATTTTATTAAGGTGTATCCATATAAATGGCCCACCATTTTATTAATGGCCCACCTTAATAAAATGGATACACCTTAAAACATACTAATGAAACATGTATAACTTGTAAACAAATTATTAATTAAAGATTTTTTTCTTACAAATAATTAGACTATATAATAATAAGGATATGTTGATTAAATTAAAATATATATTTTAGTGTCCTTTTTAATATTATGTCCTCGATAATATTAAAAATTAAATATATAAATAATTTTTCGAGCTCCATTTATTTCACGCTCCAGCGAGATGCTAATTTTTTCATTCCCATTACTGGTGAAGTGAACCTGTTTTTCACTTGTTCTCTACACCGTTCGCAGTTCCCTTGGAACTGAACATTTTGGTTCCGTGCGTTTTGGACTCACACTTAACATGGCTGATCACACTGTGAAGTGTACTTCTCAGGGTACTTCAGGCCGATCGGAATGAACCTTGAGCATCTGAACAACCTGTAATTAGCCCTTATACAGGCCAGTCACAGGTAGAGTTGTAATTAACACTAATTACAGAGAGGCAGCTCACTGTCTCCCTCTGGTGGCGGCTGCACACACTTGCTCAGGATATTCCACACCCCAATCAGAGAGGATTCCAAACCTAAAAACAAAAATACATTAATTGTAACATTTCTCCACATACTCAATTCAATGTGAATGCTGTTTAAAAAGTGAATGAGACATAAATGTGATGTTACATCTGTTTTATATATTTTGTCTCCAAGTATACTCGTTCCCCCTTGTGTGGACTGCACAGAGGATTCGGCCATGTCTCGCCTTTTAATTAATATAGCTCACATAGTTAGCATAAGAATGATTTTTGCTCAGTTGTAGACATGTTAAAGAGTAATGTGTAAAGTAATTAATGAATTTATATTTAATTTTACCAAAATAAATGTCTTGGTTTCCTTTTCATTTTAAGTAACTATTCCGACAGTAGCTTTTTTAACCAAGTCAGTGTGTTTTGTGCTCTTTCCAGCACTTTCTCTTTATACAGGGGTTTATGCTCAAAATCATCACAGCAATAAACAAGACAGTAAACAGATAAAATAGCTGTTTTAAGCAGAAAACACTTGACTTGACATGGTGCATCCCAAATGATGGTAAACATGTTGTTCTGCTCTTATTAAACTTTCATTTATTTCATCAGGAGACTCGCAGGATCAGATTCCAACTTATTAAAATATATCAGTGCAGAAATTCTCCATTCAGTGACTATAGAGAACCACTAGAGTGTCAGATTTACCGCTAGAGGGCAGCATTGAGTAATTTATGGTTGTTTAATTTAACAGTTATACTACACTCTAAAAACTGCTATAAAAAAAAAAAAAAAAACCCAACCATAACCCAGCTGCTGGGTCACTATTGGACAGAACATGTGCTAGTGCTGGGTTTTACCATTTAACCCAAAATTCTGGGTTGTTAATTTGACCCAACCACAGGGTAAAATTGACACTCTATCTGGGTTAAATGTTTAAGTGCTGGGTTATTTTATTTGACCCAACCAGTGGGAAAAATTAACTCTTGCTGGGTTGACACATTCCATTTGATTTGGAAACCATTTTGTTTTGAAAAAGTCTCAAAATGTATACAACTTCACATTATGTAAAGAGATTGATATATTATACCAAGATGTGAATAATTCAATTGTAACTAAAATGTTAGACAAACCCATTTAATCTCAAGGTGACAATTTGTTAAATATGAAATAAACGCAGTCTCTGTAAACCAATAAATCCAAGAGGCCTCTGTAAATCTGAATTTGAATTGCATTTTTTTTTTGCAATTAATACAATGTTTAAACACTTTTTTATAGAAGTTTTCAGTACAAATCTTATAATGCCCACATGACATCAAACAGACCCCATCTTAATATTTTAACTATTTATTTTAACTGCCAATTATTTAACTATTAGTTTAATTACTACTAATTAGGAACTAAATTAATTTAACTATTACTGTCGTACTTTCAAAATGAAATTAAGAACAGTAAAACTTTATAAGTTAAAAAATATAATTGATTATATGAGCTGAAAAAAACTGTTGTCCTCAAAAATGTAACAGATGAGGACTCGTGTCCATCAATCTGATCTACAGTATGCTGGAAAAACTCCCCGGTGGTAAAATACTGCTTTGTGTGGTTAAGAAACCTTGTCTCATCACCAAGGCACAAAATGTGGAACAATGCTTCATCAATCCAGTCATCTCCACATTTTGCAGATATTCCACAATGTTGGTCCACCTGTCTGCTTTGAGACAATGACCATTGTTAAAAGCACTATAGAAATTAAATAAAAATGGAATTGATTACACACCATCACTTAGTGTTGCGATATAATGAACATTTAAGTCAAGCATTTTTATGAATGATATATGTATTTAATGCAAAACGTCTCGGGTTACTTGGCTGTAACCCTGTTCCCTGATAAAGCGGGAACGAGATGCTGCGTGAAAACGCTATGGGAACATCTCTTTGTTGCCCGGTTGTGAAGCTTGTGCATGTCAAACCCGCCGAATACCTTCGGCTTATAACCTGTGCAGGCATGACGTCACCGAACAAGGTGCACCTGCAGGTTATAAATAGGAGTGAACCGGAAACATCCTCAGGTCAATTTTGTCTGAAGGACGTCCAGGCACGCCAGCAGTGCGGCATCGGAGCGCAGCATCTCGTTCCCGCTTTATCAGGGAACAGGGTTACAGCCAAGTAACCCGAGACGTTCCCTTTCAAAAGCTACACTCGATGCTGCGTGAAAACGCTATGGGAACGAGAATACCAACGCCGCCGCACTGCAAGTGTCTGGACCCCCAGGTTGTGTAGCGTGTGCGCACAAGCCGAGGAGGTCTCAGACCTAGCTCTGGGATGCTGACTCAAGGATCCGCGAACCTGGAGTAGCATTGACATCCAGACTATAAAATCTAACAAACGTGTGTGGAGAGGACCAGCCCGCCGCATCACACACCTGCTGCAGGGGTACGCCTCTTGCCAAGGCAATCGATGAGGCAATCCCCCTGGTTGAATGAGCCCTGATTCCCAGAGGCGAAGTGTGACCACGCGCCTCATAGGCTAGGGCAATGGCATCTCTCACCCAGTGTGACAGAGTCTGTCTAGTGGCAGCCGCCCCCCGGTTGCGACCCCCATGGCAAATAAAGAGTTGCTCTGATTTACGCCACTGGCTAGTGCGGTGGACGTAGATCCGAAGAGCACGTACTGGACACAGTAAGTGAAGTCTTTCCTGCTCCGGAGCTGTGAAAGGCGGAGGACAGAAGGCTTCGAGAACAACTGGGTGCATGGTTGAGAATGGAACCTTGGGAAGATAGTTCGGGTGAGGATGCAGAATAGCTTTGACTTGCCCAGGGGCAAAGTCTAGGCAGGATGGGGAGACTGACAGAGCCTGCAGATGCCCAATCCTCTTCAAAGAAGTAATAGCCATCAGAAAAACCATCTTAAGAGACAGAAGCTTGACAGGCGCTGACTCTAGTGGTTCGAACGGGGTGTCAGCCAGGCCTTCGAGTACGATAGTTAAGTCCCACGAAGGGACCGTCGCTCTAGTGGGCGGCTTCAACCGTTTAGCTCCACGAATAAAACGGGCAACTAAATGGTGCTTGCCCACAGAAACCCCGTCGTTCAGAGCGTGACAGGCCGAAATAGCGGCTACGTACGTTCTGAGCGTACTAGGGCATAAGCCCGAGGACAACTTTTCTTGCAGAAACTCCAGCACTGAAACAATCTGGCAGTGAACTGGGTCTATGTGTCTTGTCATGCACCAATTTTCAAACACACTCCATTTGAGGGCATAAGTTCTCCTAGTGGAGGGAGCCCTGGCACTTAAAATGGTTTCAATTACGCTGGCTGAAAGCCCAGCCTGTCTCAGTTGGTCCCGTTCAGGGGCCAAACGTGAAGGTTCCAGAGCTCGGGCCGGGGATGAAGTATTGTCCCCTGCGCCTGAGACAGAAGATCCCTCCTCACTGGAATCACCCAGGGTGAGCCGTCGAGGAGAGATATTAGATCCGAGAACCACACTCTGGTCGGCCAATGGGGCGCTATCAATAAGAGGCGCAACCCTTGTTGACGGACCCTCGCCAGGACTCCCGGGAGCAGAACTATAGGCGGAAACGCATAAAGGCGTAACCTGGGCCACGTGTGGGCCATTGCGTCCAGACCCAGGGGAGCTGGAGGAGTCAGAGAGTAGTAAAGGGGGCATTGTGCTGTCTCTTGTGAGGCAAAGAGGTCCACCTCTGCTACGTAAAATCTTTCCCAGATTTGACTGACTATTTCGGGGTGGAGCTTCCATTCCCCCTGTTCTACAGCTTGTCTGGATAGCAAGTCTGCTCCTACATTCATGTGCCCTGGAATGTAAATCGCCCTGAGGGACAGGAACTTGTCCTGTGCCCAAAGCAGAACCTGGTGCGCTAGCTTGTTCAAGCGGCGCGAGCGCAGTCCACCCTGGTGATTTATGTACGAGACTACCGCAGTGCTGTCCACCCGCACTAGGACATGGTAGCCTCTCAACTGCTGGAGGAAGTGTTTCAGGGCCAGAAACAGAGCCATCATTTCGAGGCAATTGATGTGCCACGCGAGAAGATGACCTCTCCAGTTCCCTTGTGCTGGACGGCCATCCAAGACCGCACCCCAGCCCATGAGGGAAGCGTCTGTCGTTAGCATCTTGCGACGACAAGACGGACCTAGAGTGGGACCCAAAGTCAGAAACCGGGGTCTGAACCACATAGAAAGGGTACGAAGCCCCAGGCGCGTAACCCTTATTAGCCTCTGGGGGTTGGCCCTTGAATGAAACCCCCTGGCTCTTAGCCACAGCTGAAACGCTCTCATGTGCAGAAGGCCCAAAGGTATCACCGTGGACGCAGCCGCCATGAGGCCTAAAGATTTCTGAAAGTGATGAACAGTGACCTTCTGGCCTAGCTTGATTTCCTTCAGGGTGTTGAGAATGGATTCGACACGAGCAGGAGACAACTGTGCCCGCATCGTGACCGAATCCCATGTGACACCCAAATATGTTGTCCTCTGAACAGGAAGGAGAACGCTTTTCGTGGCGTTGAGTCTCAATCCTAAAGAATGAAGATGGGCTAGGACGACATCCCGATGTCGAAGCGCTAGCTCCTGAGACCGGGCCAGGATCAGCCAGTCGTCTATGTAATTCAAAATACGGATGCCCTGGAGTCGTAAAGGAGCCAGAGCCGCATCCATGCATTTTGTATATGTGCGGGGTGACAGAGCTAGGCCAAATGGAAGGACCCGAACTGGTAAGCCTCGCCCCCAAAGGCGAACCCCAGGAACTTCCTGTGCTGTGGCAATATTTCTATATGGAAATATGCGTCCTTGAGATCGATTGTCACAAACCAATCCTCTAGTTGAATTTGAGAAACAATCATTTTGACAGTCAACATTTTGAATCTGGATTTCCTGAGATAGCGGTTCAAGCCGCGAAGATCCAAGATCGGACGCAACCCCCCCCCCTCTCTTGGGCACCAAAAAGTACCGACTGTAGTAGCCTGACTCTCTGTCTGGAAGGGGAACATGTTCTATGGCCCCTTTGCCCAGCAGAGTCTTTAACTCCTGGGCCAGCAGATGTGCTCGGTCCGTTTTCACGGAAGTGGAGACCACGCCGTTGAAACGCGGAGGACGATGTGCAAACTGAATCCTGTAGCCTGTGCCTACAGTCTTTTCTACCCAAGGAGATATGCCTGGCAGTAGTTTCCACGCTGCCAGCTTCTCCGAAAGGGGCACGAGCTTTGACACTTCGGCTGGATGGGGGGGGTGTTAGGTGTTGGGTATCCTGAAGTATGGCAGGAGATACCCAAACACCCAACTCTTCGTTGGAGACCGGCGCTCCCCGAAACACCAGTGGTGGCGGGGATTGAACACCGGCCTCCCGGGAGTGCCAGGGAGGAGGCCCTGTTTTGTGATGAAAATCCAGACGCCCCTCCCCGGGGGGAGACACCCCCACAGCCCCAGGCGTACGAACTCAGGGCTTCTTCTTGAAGAGAGGAAGCTCCTCAGATCCGGTCTTTTCGAAGCAGATTTTTGAGAAGAGCGGCGAGCCCCACCCCAGCCTTACGGGGGGGTGCGCGGCTGGTCACACTCTCCTTCTGCACCTGACGCCTGATAGGGGCCAGACCTGGCCGGGGCCGGGTGGCCGACGGTCCCGGTTCTTGAGCACGGCGGGGAAGGAACCTCCCAACGGCCTGTTCATACAGCTTTGCCTCCCGAACCTAGTGGCGGCGGAATTAACAGCGTCGCCAAAAAGGCCGGAAGGCGAGATGGGGGCATCGAGGAGGGCAACACGATCCTTATCCTTGATGCCCGTGAGGTTCAGCCACAGAGGCCTCTTCGTGGACACCATGGCAGCCATGGAACGGCCCACAGCACGGGCCGTCCGCTTGGTTGCACGGAGAGACAGGTCTGTGGCTCGGCGCAGCTCTGCAAACGCCCTGTCATCAATAGCCCCGCCGCTGCTCAGGTCCTTCAGCAGGTCAGCCTGGTAACCTGCCAAACCGCCATGGTGTGCAGTGAAGCACCAGCCTGTCCTGCTGCCTGAAAGCTTTACCCACCAAAGCAGATGTCAGTCTGCACGGCTTGGAGGGGAGAATAGGCTTTTTCAGGGAGGATGATGTCCCAGGAGAGAGATAGCCCGCAAGCGTCTCTTCTATCTGGGCATCATCATATAACCGCGTGCTTTCGCACCAACGATATTCGAATAAGTCGAAGTCGATGGTACAAAAACACGCGATGAATACGGCTTGCTCCATGAAAGAGTTAATTCATCATGGATGTCACCAAAGAAGGGGAGAGAGAGACGTTGAGGCTCCTCCCCCCGGCCACCCGACAGACACCTGTCGTTCAATCTCGAACGCTTGGGGGAATCTCGCTGCTGCGGCCAGTCGATATGCAATCGCTCGACCGCACGCGTTATAACCTCTAATAATTCCTCAAAAGCTCTGTCAGCACTGGAGGAGCGTTGTGAGGAGGCTACTTCCATGGAAGCGAGAGAGGAAGATTCTTCCGCTCCTTCACAAGAAGCGCCGGAGCGCGCTTGCGAAGCGGAAGCTAAAACTTCCTGATCCGGAGAGAGCGCGAGAGAAAGGGGAAATTCCGTCTCGTGCGCGTCTGCCAGATCAGCACGCGAGCCCCAGGAATGCGCCGCGGCTCGCGGTTTCTCTTTAAAGAAGCGAGCCGCGCGCGAAGCACCTTAATAGGGAGAAGATCACAGTACTCACAGTCTCCCTGAAGCCCGAGGCGAGCGTGTTCTTCCCCAAGCACTCGAGACACAACTCGTGATGATCGCCCTCCGAAAGAGATATATCACACGGAGGCACGCATCTCTTAAGCAACTCCGCCATATCGGTGAGTTAATGCTGTTATTTTTATTTCGCTTTCGTTACGGCTTGCATGCACGCGCAAACACAAAGCGGTCCTGAAGACAAAAAGATCTGAGGATGTTTCCGGTTCACTCCTATTTATAACCTGCAGGTGCACCTTGTTCGGTGACGTCATGCCTGCACAGGTTATAAGCCGAAGGTATTCGGCGGGTTTGACATGCACAAGCTTCACAACCGGGCAACAAAGAGATGTTCCCATAGCGTTTTCACGCAGCATCGAGTGTAGCTTTTGAAAGGGAACATATTTTCCCTTTTAAATACACAAAATAATGTACGTGATGTGAACATGAATTTAGTGTATATTCTGACTTTATCTCAAGATGTAATGTGTGAGGGGTAACAGGATACGGCGCTCCATTCGAATTTAATACGAAACATTCGAAACCATCTTTCAAATTCTCAACAAACCCTAGATGAATAGGATATTTAACTGATGATGAATTTACAATTGAATATTTCAAAAGGATGCAGATTAATTTTCAAATAACGAGGACACATTTTTCTTATTCTTTTTAATAAGAAAAAACTGAATGGGAAAAAAAGCATTTATTTTAAACAATATTCTTGCTCCTATCACAACTTACTAAAAGAATAAATAAAAAAGTGTTCTGAGTAAACCAACTGCTGGGTCAAAATAACACCATCAGGTCTTTTTTTTTTTTTTCCCCATAGAATGATGTTAAATCAGACAGAAACAGAAGACATATTAAGACTGTCATTAAACATACCCCAATTGCTACTTCTGACAAATATACAATATTATAGAAATATGCCAACAGACTTTCCGCTCAAATCTTCACAACTTAGTGAAGATTACTTAGTAATTTACCTACAATTACATTTAAAATTCCATTTATTAAATTTAGGATTTTATTCATGTGTGCTAAAAAAACATATTTTTCTGATAAAATACACTATAGTCGACTGTAGCCACAGAATATAAAAACATGACCTCCTCACACCCCCATATAAAAGTGTGATGGTTGAAAAGTGAATGAACATGGAAATCAGCTTGCTCCTGCCACAACTACAACATTTAAAATGTAGGTAAAAATTCATATTAACTTAACATAAAATCCTTCCAGCATTAAGTGGCCTCGTGGCCCTCGCTTCAGAAGTGAAGAATCCAGAAAGTTCCTCATGCCGTGTCTCAATTCCAAAAACGCAAAGAGCGGACTTGACTTGGAAGTGCACACTCGAGGGTTTGAGGACTCCGGCTATAGTGCAAATAGAACGCAGCGTACAGGAAGCTTCTCACTGCCGCGATATATTATACCATAGCGGTATTATACCAAAGATTACCTGGTAGAAATACCCTGAATTAAATAAATCCTCTGTCTTAACCACTGCAGAGTCAACACAACCAGCGGTAGTTTTCAGAAGTTATTTCCGAGGTGAGGCAGCGTTGGGCGGCTATATGAACGCGGAGCACCGCAGGATTGCCTGGAGCTCAAATCTCCGAAATCGTTGGGGGACTTGTTTAAAAGGATGCTATCTTTAATAACCAATGGAGGGTTTGAGCTGTACACACATACATTCTCGCTTAAACAACTCTTAAAACTACACTTTGTGACACAATAACAGTCATATTCAAACATTTTGCAGGCTGCCGTTTGGAGAAACCAGAGGATAAAGAATAAACCAGTTGTTGGGTCAAAATAACCCCACCAGGTGTTTATTTGTAAATGACCCACTACGTCTCATTTAACCCAACATGAGCAACCCAACAATGTGTTTACAGAAACTATGTGTTTACAGAGTATATTTTTGGTTTTCACACAACATTTACAATAAGATAAAGGGTTATGTAGAGAAAAGGATTCATGGTTAAATATGAATCGACACGGTTATATTTCATAGTATGCACAAGAAGTGTCGTTTTTACTTACCTTTAATGTCT
Organism: Clarias fuscus; assembly: GCA_030347435.1. Taxonomy (NCBI): domain Eukaryota; kingdom Metazoa; phylum Chordata; class Actinopteri; order Siluriformes; family Clariidae; genus Clarias; species Clarias fuscus. The sequence continues at coordinate 25,112,336 of CM059226.1, read as the reverse complement.
AGTGTCTGTCTCACACACACACACGGTGTTATTTCTTACTAAAGAGTGTCTGTAATTAATAAGGTTTGAGCTTTATTTGATCCCTTGATTTGAAGTTTTGTTAAAAAAAAATCTTCACAAATCTTGCCATGTCTGGCAAAAATCTCAGAAAACAGACTAAAATTCGAGTTGTGCCATTGTCTGCTGCAGCTCATACAGATACTGACCCTCTGCTTGCTTGTCCTCCTCCGTGCACTGTATGTTGCTGTAGCTCTCACAGATCATGAAGCTGAGTAGTTGGCTGTACATTCCACGCCTTGGCTTCTTTTGCTGCATTTTTCCTGACTAGTGAAGTGTACAGTAGTTGGAGCTGCCCTGAGGACTCCTCTCTCTTTGCTCTGTTACCTGTTTTTTGCTGGAGCATGAGGAAGAAGCTTGCCCTATCAGACTCACTACCTTTGAGTTAACCGTGCTCACTGTGTGCTGCTGCAGTCGTGCTAGTGTAAAGAGTGAGGAGGTAAAAAAAAAAAAGAGTGAGTGACTTAATATAAAATATAAAATTCTATTTTGGTCGGGTGCTTTGCATGAGGTCTCTCACCATCATGAATGAGCCGGTGTGGTTCTTCAGTTTCTGTTCATATCCACACTGGATGTATTCTTCTTTCTTTTCCCAGGAACAGCTTTCAGACTTTGCATATGGTGACAGAGTTAGTGAGCTCAGTATACAGTATCAGCAGTCTCACCACTGAGTGTGTGAAGTCCTTACTGAAGAAGAGATGAAGATGCTGCACTCGGCTCTGATTCTGCTCACGCTGTCCGGTATGAAACATCATCTCACTCTTACACAGAATTATTGTTCAGAGTTTTAACTGTGTGCTGATTGATGTTGCAGCGTACTCAGTTATACACTAACACAAATGTTTTACATTGTATCATGTTGTTTAATTATTAATTACTGTCTGATAAAATATTTTAATTATGCTGATTTTAGTGAAGTTTTAGTTCTTTTGATTCAGTAACATTATCAGTCAGTAACAGAACACATTATAATTAGCTTCTTCATGTCCTGGCTCTCAATACAGGGATAAGATCAAGATTATAGATCATTAAATGAATAGATTGTAAAGCTTAGCCTAAATAATAGCTGATGAAAGGTGCATCGATGTTTAGCTCAGTCAGTCAAATTAGTTCTCCGGAAAATCCCTCAGGGCTTCTGGTTTAGGTGTTGAAAGTCATTATTTATTTATTTTTTTACATTTGATTAAAAATTAGTTTTTACAAAACCCTTTTCAGCAGTCCTGTTTTTGTAACTTTAGTTATGATTATATAAAAGCACTTAAATTAAATCAATTTCAATTAAATTAAAAGATACCTAAATATTCCTTTTCCTTCCCGGTAGGAAGACGGGTATAAATATAATAGACACACACATGACTCACACAGATTGTAAATTACAGTTAGAATGTAAACATAAACACACAACATACAATATAAACCCAATATATGAGTATAAAATCTGCTGTCAGTCAGTACAAACACACTCCACGGCACTTTATTACCCAATAATCAGGGAGTCGTGTTCAAGAACAAATTATGTTTAAGAAAAGATTTTGTGAATGTATTTATAATTATTGACCCCCCTCTCAGTGCTGACTGAGTGACGTGGAGTCTTTCCTGCTCTCTGAAAAAGATTTAAAGGTGTCACTAATCATTTTGGTTAATTATGATTTATGATTATGCTTTTTTTTATTTATGTGCATAATTTTATGCACTGGAAATAACAGGATAAATGCTATAAAAATTAAAGTAGTGGTGGAGCAGCAGGGGACGCTCCTAATTAAATCATCAGTCTAGCTGTTATGGATTAGGAGCTACTGAATTATTAAAGATGTTAAATTCCTGCAAAATTCAACATTGTCTCAACTTTAAAAGAATGAATGTAGTATGAGCAGAATTTAAACCAAGACTATAAGAGCGCAAAGAATGCAATAAGATCAGTAGGGGGCGCTCTACGTGCTGGTGCATTTATCATCTTGTGGTTTAGGAAAAATAACCAAACAAAATATGTGGAAGTGGACAGTGGAAGTTTTTTTATTTTTATTTTAATATAATAATCTGCACAATAAATGTAGTAGCATTCTTATAACCCTTAAAGTTTCAAATCTATTCAATTATTCTCCTTGTTGAGATTTAAAAACAAGGTGTTTTATTTAAATTGATTATTTTATCAGGCAGTAACAGACTAACACTTCTTGTTCTCAATGTGATAATGTGATAATGTCTTTCAATAATCAAATGCTAAATATTGGGAAAATGTAATAATATAAATGACCAGCTTTTAATATTCAGTTCAAAGTTTTATTTGGTACTACATCTTCATTTGTGTCATAATTTTGTTTCTTAATTAAGGATTGACAAATCAATGTTCAATCTTGATGTGAAAATAAAAACAAAATCACAATGACTGGTCTGAACCCACGTTGTTAAATTTCAATGAGTTTCAATAAGATTATTTTAGGTTATAAATGTTGGGTTAAGTTTAAGAAAAAAAATTGTGACCACATTGCAATGGTTGAGTAATTTAATTCCCGGGTTACAACATTTTTAATTCAAACTAAAATGAAAATGCTTCCACTCATTCAAATAATGAGAATTCTTTTTCCAGTCTCATAAAGAAACAAAATGAATCTGATTTGCTGGTAAAACAATATGCTGTGGGTCACAGTGAAATAATATCAAAACTGATCAAAGGGTCTGTTTTTAGGGTTGCAAAGGTGTACAGGAGGTTTTGTAGTTGTACTTACTGCGTGGGAAATGATTGATTATTGTGTTTGGGGAAGACTACACAAGACATGAATATTTGGATAACGAGACATCAACACTGAATGAAACTGATTTGTAATCAGACATTCCCAAATCAAATACAGCAAAGCCAAGAAGTGCAACTTTCCCCAGTGTTCACACACCACCCCACTTCTCCACTCCCTGCAGCGGCTTCCTGTAAAAAAAAAAGAAGCTAAAAATGGCCCAAAAACCCATTTTCCTCTCAGCTCTAATCACACCCTACCCTGCACCAGACCACATTCTCTTTGATCCTCCAGCACTGATTGGCTGGTCGCACCGTCTCTCAGGGATTAAGGAAGACATGTTTTCTAGTTTTCTGTTCCGACACCTAGGTAGTTGACTGAACTTTCTCTAGGTGTCCGTACATCTGAATCTCTGGAAAACTTTACATGACGACTAAAGACTAAAGAGAATCTGTTTCTTCAATATTTGGGCTAATCCCCCAATTAGCGTAGATGTCAGAATCGTCCTCCATCTGCTGGACATTAGCATAGATCTGAGAGTCGTCCTCCTTCTGCTCCTCAGTGTGGACACTCCTGCTCTCACGCGCAGACCTGTTCCTGAGGCACAAACTGCACGTTAATTGTTGTTAATTGATAAAGGAATAATTCAGCATTGGAATTCGTTACATGTCAAAATCCTATGCAGTAAGTAATACAGTGTTTAGACTGTATAGAATGTACTGTATAAAATCATGTACAGTTTTACCTCCTACTGTAAATCACAGCTCCTAACAAGACTGAGACGAGGACACTCACTCCAGCTGTCACACCAACAATCATCCAGACTGACCAACGATCACGATCAGGATTGTACCCTGTTAAAAACAACAGTATTTAGCATAAGAATATTGAACTTTTCCTTCAGTAGTCACTGGAGACATTCAGGAGTGTTGTGAGCAGACGGACCCACCCTCGACCTGAAGGCTGATGGTTTTAGATCCTGACGTCTCGTCGGTTTTCCGAGTGCAGGTGTATTTCCCAGAATCCCTCACGGTTAGAGCAGGAAAGTGAAGAACGGGTCCTGATGTGTTTAACTGCTCGTTGTTCTTAGACCACACAAACTGTGAGGAACTGTGTGTGCAGTTCACATCACACGTCAGATTTAACGAGTCTCCTTGTTTAAGGGTTCCGTTTCCACTGAGCCTGATTAGTGACACCTTTAAATCTTTTACAGAGAGCAGGAAAGACTCCACGTCACTCAGTCAGCACTGAGAGGGGGTCAATAATTATAATATACATTAACTGATTCCTAAAATCTGAGCTGATGAGTCAATATTTTTTTAAATAGTTTAAATGCTTTGTTAATTTATTCTTTATAAAGTATATTTCCTCAAAAAGATTACAGTGGAACCTTGGATTGCAAGCATAGTTCGTTTCGGAAGCATGCTTGTATATCAAAACATTCATAGAGCAATCGAATTTCCCCATAAGAAAAAATGTAAAGTCAAACGATTTGTTCCACAACCCAGAAATCTTCATATAAAAATAATAAATACAAAATATGAAGTAAAAATAAAAGAAATTAACCTGCACTTTACCTTTTGAAAGTAATTGTAGCTGTAGTGATTGAGATAAGTGAGAGGAGAGGACGTGGAAGCGGGGGCTACTGTGTAGGACGACTTTCACACACGTGTGAGCAGACACACCAGTTTACCATTGGAGACTCTCACTCACACAAGCGCGCACACAAGTGGTCAGTGTTATACTAAACAGTACACACGCACATGGGTGTTGACTATAGGAGTGACCCACACGCACTGAGACCGCGCTTGGGAGACGATTACCCACAATACTGCTCGTATTTCAAGACCTCAACCGTTTACCAAGTTAAAATGTATTTAAAATTTTTGCTCATCTTGTGAAACACTCACAGGTACTCGCAATCCAAGGTTCCTCTGTATTTCTATATAATGTTTTATACCACAGCACTACTGAATTATTGATTCTGATGGTCAGGAGGTGATGATTGCAAGTAAAAAGTCAATTGTTATTATTATACTGCATCCCATGGTATGTCCTTGCATTTAAATATATCAGCAGCTGAAAACATTTTTGATAACTGATGGCATACAACACTCCTTTACAGTGAAACCTTTTGTAAAGTTCATTATGCAAAAAAAGAAATTTACCTGCCACTTGTAGAGTCACTCCAGGTTCACCTGTCCATTCACCATCAATCCAATCAGTTATAAATCTGAATCTGTACTCTCCAGAATAACTGAACTGTACATTGTGGATTAACAAAGTGCAGTTTGATTTGTCGTCTCCAACGTACTCAACGTCTGACTTGGTGTTTGATGAGCTGCTATAAACATATGGAGGGTCTGTACACCTTCCTGTGTTTGAGTTCATTGAGCACCAAAGCATTTGTGTCACCTGAATTCCCTTTGGATAATAATAACTACAGGGAATGGAGACACTGAATCCTCTCACAGCACAAACCTGCACAGGATATTTCACACTCCAGTTACCTGAGAAATAAGTGATTACATTAATGCATCAAGATTTCAAAACATATACTGAATCTCTCTTTCAAGGTCTACACTGAAGCTGAAACATGTACAGATTCTATCAATAAATTTAGACATTTCTCCAAATATTCCAACACAAACAATCAGGAGTGTTGTGAACAGACGGACCCACCCTCGACCTGAAAGCTGATGGTTTTAGATCCTGACGTCTTGTTGGTTTTCCAAGTGCAGGTGTAATTCCCAGAATCCCTCACGGTTAGAGCAGGAAAGTGAAGAACGGGTCCTGATGTGTTTAACTGCTCGTTGTTCTTAGACCACACAAACTGTGAGGAACTGTGTGTGCAGTTCACATCACACGCCAGATTTAACGAGTCTCCTTGTTTAAGGGTTCCGTTTCCACTGAGCCTGATTAGTGACACCTTTAAATCTTTTACAGAGAGCAGGAAAGACTCCACGTCACTCAATCAGGATTTCTCACACAGATAAATGTGTATTATTGAATAATAAATATCAGATAAATTAAATTAAAGTTGGCCATGCATTCAACAATGTAACAAGAAAAATATCTGCAAGTACAATTTATTCCAGTAGATGAGGAAAGTAAATTATGCAGCTAATGAATAATTTATTGAACTGGCACACTGTCCCCGCCTAGTGCCCCAAGTCTCCTGAGATACACTCCAGGCCCCCCGAGTGAGTGATCGAATAATTTGAATTTTTATTTTAACTATTAAATTTTACCTGCAGTTTGTAGAGTCACTCCAGGGTCACCTGTCCATCTGCCACCGCTCACATTAGTTATAAATCTGAATTTGTACTCTCCAGAATAACTGAACTGTACATTGTGGATTAACAAAGTGCAGTTTGATTTGTCGTCTCCAACGTACTCAAAGTCTGACGTGGTGTTTGATGAGCTGTTATAAACATATGGAGGGTAACGACACCCATAATCTGTGTTTGAGTTCATTGAGCACCAAAGCTTTTGTGTCACCTGAATGTTGGGATGTGATGTTGGATAATAATAACTACAGGGAATGGAGACACTGAATCCTCTCACAGCACAGATCGACTTATCAGTATAATTCACACTCCATCCACTGACCTGAGTGAGAACACCTGTGTAGAGAAATACATGGAGAATAAAGGAGACTGATAAATTTATATCAGTCACATTTGTAGATCACACAAACACACACTGCACTGGGTAACTAATTTTAAATAACAAATTATAAAAATACATCATGGCAGCATGGTATAGTGGTCACCTTGCACCTCCAGGGACCAAGTTCGATTTCCGTCTCTGTGTGCATGGAGTTCGCATGTTCAACCCGTGCATGGTGGATTTTCCTCCAGGTACTCCGGTTTTCTCCCACAGTCCAAAGACATGCAGATTAGGCTAAGTGACATTCCCAAATTGCCTGCAGTGTATGTGTGAGTGTGTGTATATGTGTCTGCCCCCCATGACCCTGTATACCTAGTATAGAGACGATGAGTAAGTATGTAAGAAATCAAACCCTGAACCGTGGAGGTGCGAGGCCACAGTGTGGAACACCAGCATGCCGCCAATAATGATATCTGCCAGATTGTAAATATATTAATCTCCATTTAATTGATGTGTTTTGAATATTATAATATAGACAGTAGTCTATACCTGAAGTAGTGAAGTGTTTTATTCATTAGGACTCTCCTGTGATCACTGATTCAGACGGGAAGGTCAGATCCTGAATCAGACGAATATTATGTCTGAATGTGTGAATGTGTATGTGTGAATGAAAAGAGAGACACTACGACTCATTTCTAATGATAGAGACACGACTGACTCGAGTTATTTATAATCTACAGAATCAGACTTCTAGATCTGTAAAAGCACAGTGACGAGCTGTGAACCTTTTAAAAGATACAAAATGACATGAACATGACTCCTCATTAAATACCTTCATCTTAATATCACCTCTGAGGAAAACTCTGACATACACCATCAGCCATAACATTAACACCACATAACATTAGCACATTACCAAAGGCGACCCATCAGGTCCGATCCCACAGAAAAGACAATGCAGCACTCACTGAAAAGCGTCAATGCTGGCCATGACAGAAAGGCACCAGAACACCCAGTACACCCACAGCCTGCTGCACACTGGGCCAAGCAGGAAAAGAGTGGCACAAGGGAAACAGAAACCCTAGGTGGTTTCAGTGTCGATGGCTTTAATGATGTTAATGATCTGTGTAGTACTTACATGATAACAGCCTTTCCTGTCTCTTAGTTAACCAAAGGTCAGAGGTCAGATGTACAGTCTAGTGTGATGTTTTTTTAATGAACCTGCTTGTGCATGCGTTGCCTTTATGTTACCTGTGTTGCATTTCATTTACAGTTTTGTAGATTTTATGGCTCTGTTAATTATTTTAGTGGAAAGATAGCCTAGTTTTTTGCCAATAACCGATAATATTTCGAGGTTGCTCTGGTTACTTAGGTGTAACCCTGTTCCCTGATAAAGTGGGAACATCTCTTTGTTCTCTGGTTGTGAAGCCTGTGCATGTCAAAAATGCCGAATACTTCAGCCTATAACCTCAGTCAGGTGACATCACTGAATAAGGTGCACCTGCAGGTTATAAATAGGAGTGAACCGGAAACATCCTCAGGTCAATTTTGGCATTGAATCGCAGCATCTTGTTCCCACTTTATCAGGGAACAGGGTAACCCGAGATGTTCCCTTTCAAAAGCTACACTCGATGCTGCATGAAAACGCTATGGGAACGAGAATACCAACGCTGCCGCACTGCAAATGTCTGGACCCCCAGGGTGTGTAGTGTGTGTGCACAATAGCCAAGGAGGTCTCAGACCTAGCTCTAGGATGCTGACTCAAGGATCCGCGAGCCCGGAGTAGCATTAATATCCAGACTATAAAATCTAACAAACGTGTGCAGAGAGGACCAGCCTGCCGCATCACACACATGCTGCAGGGGGACACCTCTTGCCAGAGCAATTGATGAGGCAAGCCCCCTGTTCGAATGACCCCTGACTCCCAGAGGCGAAGTGTGACCACGCACCTCATAGGCTAGGCCAATAGCATCTCTCACCCAGTGTGACAGCGTCTGTCTAGTGGCAGCCGCCCCCCCCGGTTGCGACCCCCATGGCAAATGAAGAGCTGCTCTGACTTACGCCACAAGCTAGTGCGGTGGACGTAAATCTGAGGAGCACATACTGAACACAGTAAGTGAAGTCTTTCCTGCTCCGGAGCTGTGAAAGGCGGAGGACAGAAGTCTTTGAGAACAACTGGTCGAGAATGGAACCTTCGGAAGATAGTTCGGGTGAGGATGCAGAACAGCTTTGACTAACCCAGGGGCAAAGTCTACGCAGGATGGGGAGACTGACAGAGCCTGCAGATCCCCAATCCTCTTCAAAGAAGTAATAGCCATAAGAAAAACCATCTTAAGAGAAAGGAGCCTGACAGGCGCTGACTAGTGGTTCGAAAGGGGTGTCAGCCAGGCCTTGGAGTAAAATAACTAAGTCCCTGGCGCCTCCGAGTGGCGCAGGTGGTAAAAGCGCTCGCCCTATCATCCGGAGATCGCTAGTTCGAATCCCGGGTGATGCTGTGACCTCCCGCAGCCGAAGGTCTAGAGAGAGCTGATTGGACGAGCTCTCTCAGAGGGGAGGGATGAGAGGTACATAGTGCTCCCACATTAATCACAGCTCTACAGTCAATCAGGGGCGTCTGTGAGCTCGCGCAACGGAGGGAGCGGATAGCGCTGTCCTCCGAGTGTGTTACGCCGCCCTCAACGGTGCCCGAGCGAGCAGTTCGAAAAGATGCGGTCGGCTGGCGTCACGTGGTTCGGAGGAAACACGTGATAGTCTTCGGCCCTCCCGGCTGAGTGGTAGTAGTAGCCTTAATGTAGGAGCCCCTAGTGACGGGGAGGAATTGGACACGACTAAATTAGGTAGAAAATCGGGGAAAAATCCAAAAAAACTGTGGATTTTTCCCCGAAGGGACTGGATCTAGTGGGTGGCCTCAACCGTTTAGCTCCACAAATAAAACGTGCAACTTAATGGTGCTTTCCCACAAAAACCCCATCGGTCAGAGCATACGTTCTGAGAGTACTAGGGCATAAGCACGAGGACAACTTTTCTTGCAGAAACTCCAGCACTGAAACAATCTGGCAGTGAACTGGGTCTACATGTCTTGCCATGCACCAACTTTCAAATACACTCCATTTGAGGGCATAAGTTCTAGCGGAGGGAGCTCCTGGTACTTAAAATGGTTTCAATTACGCTGGCTGGAAGACCAGCATCTCTTAGTTGGTCCCCTTCAGTGGCCAGACTTGAAGGTTCCAGAGCTCGGGCTGGGCATGAAATATTGTCCCCTGCGCCTGAGACAGAAGATCCCTCCTCACTGGAATCACCCAGGGTGAGCCGTTGAGGAGAGATATTAATTCCGAGAACCTGACTCTGGTTGGCCAATGGGGTGCTATCAATAAGTGGCACAAAGCCTGTTGACGGACCCTCGCCAGGACTCCTGGGAGCAGAACTATTGGTGGAAACACATAAAGGCGTAATCTGGGCCACGTGTGGGCCATCACGTCCAGACCCAGGGGAGCTGGAGGAGTTAGAGAGTAGTAAAAGGGACATTGTGCTGCCTCTTGTGAAGTGCAGAGGTCCACCTCTGCTACATAAAATCTTTCCCAGATTTGACTGATTACTTCATGGTGGAGTTTCCATTCCCCATGTGTCACAGCTTGTCAGCTTGTCGCTCCTACATTCATATGCCCCGGAATGTAAATTGGCCTGAGGGACAGGAACTTGTCCTGTGCCCAAAGTAGAAACTGGTGCGCTAGCTTGTTCATGCGCCGCGAGCGCAGTCCATCCTGGCAGTTTATGTACGAGACTACCGCAGAGTTGTCCACCTGAGACTGAGCCAGAATCAGCCAGTCGTCTATGTAATTCAAAATACGGATGCCCTGGAGTTGTAAAGGAGCCAGGACTGCGTCCATGCATTTTGTATATGTGACAAAAGTGTGACAGAGCTAGGCCAAATGGAAGGACCCGATGCTGGTAAGCTTCGCCCCCGAAAGCGAACCTCAGGAACTTCCTGTGCTGTGGCAATATTTCTATATGGTGTTACAACCCGCAACATGTTGGTCGCTGTGTGTGTGTTTTATGTGTCTGTTTTGCTGTGCTTTGTCGCGCATCCACTCCAGGTTTTCCGACTGCCACTACACCGGCAACTGCCTAACCTTCCACACGTGCGCTTCAGCCCTGAGTGACGTCATCAACAAGCAGACCGTTCATAAACCGGAGAGAGACGCAGAAACGGGGAGGCGTGTAGGCGAAGTGTTGGTTGTGTTGGAGAGTTTAGTTGTGATTGTGAATGTTAAGATTGGATTGTGTATTCTGGTTTTTGACTTTTGGCTTCCCTTTTGACTTTTGCTTTGTCCTTTTGGTTTGGTTGCTGGCTCTTTGTAAATACTGTATGTTTGTGCACTCACCGGTAGTAGGGGTGTGGCTGCCCATTATTTTGGGGAAAGGGTTTTTGTTCACTGTTTTTGGTTTAGGAAGATAAGGAAGGCATCTGTATTTTTGTTTGCTAGGTAAGCTAGCTGCTAAAATACAGATACCTTTTTTTTGTTTATTATTTTGGCCTGGGTCCACCCTGAAGCTAAACCTGGTGTTTGTGTCTTCATTTGCATGTGCTGTTTGTAAAGCAATACAAACCTCACTTGTTTGTAAATTACCGCATTTGTCTAGTTTTTGTTATCTTACACCACTTTGTTCCACATTCACCAAACAGTTTAAAATAGAAGCCCGAACCAATCATTTACTGTACGGCCCAACCCTAGACTGGGACTTAACAATGGAAATATGCGTCCTTGAGGTCGATTGTCACAAACCAATCCTCTGGTTGGATTTGAGAGACAATCATTTTAACAGTCAACATTTTGAATCTGAATTTCCTGAGATAGCAGTTCAAGCCGCGAAGATCCAAAATCGGACGCAACCCCCCATCTCTCTTGTGACCCAAGAAGTACCGACTGTTTTTACACTTCGGCTGGATGGGGGGGTCTTAGGTGTTCGATATCCTGAATTGTAGCAGGCTGGTCACGCTCTCCTTATGCACCTTACGCCTGATAGGGGCCAGACCTCCTGAGCATGGCGGGGAAGGCCTGTTCGTATAATTTCACCTCCCGAAACCTAGTGGCGACGGAACTAACAGTCGCCAAAGAGGCCGGAAGGCGAGACGGGGGCATCAAGGAGGACAGCACGAGGTTCAGCCACAGATGCCTCTCCGTATACCATGGCAGCCATAGAACGGCCAACAGAACGGGCCATCTGCCATCGGTTTCTCTTTAAAGAAAGCGAAATGCACGCAAAGCACCTTAATAGGGAGAAGATCGCAATACTCACAGTCTCCCTGAAGCCTGATGCGAGCGTGTTCTTCCCCCAAGCACTCAAAACAAAATTCTTTTCCTTTCATTATCGCTTGCACACACACACACCAACACAAAGCGGTCCTGAAGACAAAAAGATCTGAGGATGTTTCCGGTTCGCTCCTATTTATAACCTGCAGGTGCACTTTATTCGGTGACATCACCCGACTGAGGTTATAAGCCGAAGTATTCGGTGTTTTTGACATGCACAGGCTTCACAACCAGAGAACAAAGAGATGTTCCCATCGCGTTTTCACGCAGCATCGAGTTTAGCTTTTGAAAGAGAACTCCCTGGACTAGCAATTATAATCTATAACTGTTAACACAACACATTAAGAAAATCTTGTCATAAATCTGTAAAATAAAAATAAAAAATGTTTCTGGCACTTTCACAGTACATTACTTCAAAGAGTTAGTGTGCTTTATTAAAGGATTCGTCTAGGTTTAAGGCCTTATTATTCAGTGTTGTTTCACTTTTCTGTTCTGTATGACTTTTATGTTGGTATTTGTACCAGATTTCAGTTTTCTTTGTACCTGACAGTCACATGACGTTAATTATATTCACCTGCACCGTGTTGAGTTTGATTAATCTGTCTGTTTCTAGTCTGTGTTTCAGACTTTGGTCACTTTGACTTTCATCAGTATCTGCTCTTCTCACTGCTGGTGTTCTCCTGTTGTTGTAGTGATTATTGCTTTCTGACCTGTTCAGCTTCTTCTCTGTGTTCTTGTGTTAGATTTCGCCATAGCATTAGCATCTAGCGTGTAGCTTAGCTACAATCATAGTTTTCATGTTTCTCTTTGTGTTTTATAATCTTAAATCTTCAATTTATTAAAGATCAGTCTTCACTACATCCTGCCTCAGCTCTCTTCATGACAGAGGAAGTTGTCACTATTATACATTTCATTGTCACAGCTCACAGACATCTTTTAAAATTTTAAATCTTAATATAACCGCTGTAAGTACATTAAATATTTACACTTATTTCCTATTTTGTTAATCATACTGTGTTTGTAGTTTGATCATGTCAAGCTTAACATGTCCGTCTTGTCATAGTGAAATATTAAACCTTCTCAGAAATTCAACATATGTGACAAAACAGTACACAGTCACCTTAACAGTGAATCACTTTGTTAACCACATGCTCATTAAATGCTAACTTTATCCAAAAGGTGTCCACCTCGTCATTGTCTACTCTGTAACCAGTCTCTCCATGACATGGTTGACATATGCGCATAGTATTTGCCATATTTTGGATTGGTTTCTTCATCAAAAGACTTCTCCCATTAACTAAAATATATTATTGATTAGGAAACAATACACCCTGTAGCACCCAAAAATCACCACCTGGCATTTAACTAAGCAAATATGTAAGACGATTCCATTGGCTAATTAGTGCAGTGATTATTATAGTTCGGATGCAACAAGTTATTTAACCCTAACTGATGCAATGAGGAACTTCTCATTTTTTAAATAACCATTTTAACCTACAGTATGGTTGTGTCAAAGATTTAACTTTTAAAAGGGTCAAATTATTGGCTTGCATAAAACAAAGAAAACAACCTAGATGATTGCTGAAACTACTAAAATGGTGTAAAAGCCAAAAAAATTAATATAGTTAATCTAACTATTAAAAGCTGGAAGGATAGTGGTGACTCTTTATTTTTCGAGGAAGAAATGTGGTTAAAAAAAAAAACATCCTGCTGAAATCAAATCATGAAGCAACAAAAGTAGAACTGAAAAGGTCAGGTGGTCTAATAAGTTCAGATTTACCTTGTTTCACAGTGGTGGGTGTATCAGGGTAAGAACAGAGGCGGATAACGTGATGCTCCCATCATGCTAGTGCCTACTGTACAAGTCTGTCAAGTCAGTGTTATGATCTGGGGTTGCTTCTGTTAGTCAGAAAAAAAAAACGACCTGAACGGACTGAAATACTGTACTTTTTTGTTCCCTGTTGGCAAGGCCATATTACAAGATTATGATGCCAGGATTCATTGGGTGTAAATTGTGAAAGTGGTTCAGGCAGCATGAGATATCTTTTTCACACATGAATTGGTCACCATATAGTCGAGAACTTAACTCGATTGAGAAAGACTTTACGTAGAGGTCCAACTCTTCCATCATCTTAGAGAGAAATTAATGTGATTATTTACTGAAATAAATGTTGTGACTGCATAAGCTTATCGATGCCATGCCTCTGTGAATACATATCATAAGCAGAGCAAAATGTGGTCATATAAAATGAACCTTACATTTTACTGTATAATCACTATGCAATGAAAAATCAACACTTTGAATTCATCCATTACAGGGTGAATATATTTTAAGAATTTATTTAGAGAAAGTTCTGGAGCTTGACCAACATGCATTTCTAACTGCCTATAATGTTAACGTAATAAATTGAAGTATGAAAGATATGAAGTTTATTGAAGAATCTTTTTTGGGGGGCAAATTATGAAGCCTCAAAGGCACTTTATAGTCATATTGACCCATGAGTGACCTCTTGTTTAGAATAGCTTTTAATATGTTACAGTTTTATGTAATATTTTTATAATTTTATCTTTTTATTTTTATTATTATCATTTTTATGGCTATGACTATTATTTAATTTTTTATTTATTTATTTATAACTATATTTTATTCTGTTTGTATTTTTATTCCTATTTTTAATGCCATTGTATTGTCATTTTTAGAACTGTGAAGCACTTTGGTACAACTTAGGTTGCTGTAAAGTGCTATAGAAATAAATGTTGATTGATTGATTGATTGATTGATTGATTGATTGATAAATAGTCTTTGATTTCCATAATATTTTGAGCACTTGGTCCTGATATGTACAGTAAGTAATCTGAGGGATACAATCAAAGCTGGCACAAAAATTTTCAGTCCCACCCACATATGGTGTATCTCTTAATCTTAACCGCGCACAGAGAGCCATGAGGAAGTTAATCACTAATGCTGTGTTTTATTTCTTGGGCCAGGGTAAATATTCAGGGAGACATTCGGGACTTCAATCTCCTCTGCTTCACCGAGACATGGCTAAACCCAGCGGTACTGGACCACGCCATCCAGCCGGCCGAGTTCTTCGCGGTTCTTCGCATGGAAACTGATTATCATATTATTGATTAAACAAAAGCGAAACTTACTTAAAATCAGTATCATTAGAAATCTTTTATCAGACAGAAATTAATAGTTCACATTTATACTTACAGTACTATACTACAGTATAGTGTCTGTGTGTGTGTGTGTGTGTGTGTGTGGGTGGGTGTATAATCCAGTATCTGACTGTACACACTGCAACATCAATTAGCACACAGTTGAAACAGTTGAAGAGTGAGATAATGTTTCATACCGGACAGCGTGAGCAGAATCAGAGCCAAGTGCAGCATCTTCATCTCTTCTTCATTAGGAGCCTCAAACACTCAGTGTTTGGTGTATGTGCATGTACTGAGCTCACTGACTTGGTCATAATGTGACAACTTCATGAATTAAAGAATATACCACGCCCTCAAACAGTTTAAAAGTGTGAAGAGTGACAGGAAGAAGAGCAAAGGCTCCATGCCCACTTTTGCACACGCATGCACAGAATACACTTTTGCGCGCACACACACAATAAGATTTATTTAGTATTTTTTCTCAATAAGCTGAATTTATTTTTCTATCAGTTGTTAATGATGTATTAATAGTAGTCATTTTCTTTTTTGTACAAATGGGGACACTCTAAAAGATTGTAAAATGTAAAGGGTTAAACCTTGGCCTCAGCACAAGTACATTAAGTAAGATCACCTGTTTGAACACTGATTTCTAGTCTGGAACATAATAAATGTATAGAAATTCTACAGGCCACTGGAGACCCCTCGGTTGAGCGGCTGCAAAAATGAAGAAACCCGCATCCAAGCTGGCTGAGTGAGATGGTGAGGGAGAACAAAGGAAGTGACCCAAAGCGGCGGCCCCGGGGAAAACAAGCCGCCGTCAAGAAACAGGCTGATAGCCTGTGCATACCGCACACCTTTGCCTAGCGTCCTGCTCGCCAATGTCCAGTCACTGGAAAACAAACTTAATGACCTCAGGGCAAGGGTAAATTTTCAGGGAGACATTTGGGGCTTTACCGAGACATGGCTAAACCCAGCAGTACTGGACCACGCTATCCAGTCAGCTGAGTTCTTCTCGGTTCTTCGCATGGAAACTGATTTATGGTTTGAAACACAATAAATGTATAGACACTCCACAGGCCACTGGAGACCCTGCTTGAGAGACTTCAGACTGTCCTTAGGAACTTTTACCTCTGCACCATAGAGAGCATGATGGGAAACATTGCAACCTGGTTCGGGAACAGCACTATGCAGGACAGACATGCTCTACAGAGCTCATACAGCAATCGGTCCAAGGCCAGGAAGTATGTGAAAGACCTCAGCTACCCCAACAATTGACTGTTCTCTCTGTTGCAATCAGAAACCTGAAGGCCTACACAGAGAGACTGAAGAGAAACTTCTTCCCGCAGGCTATATGGACTTTTAATCACTTAATCATAACACATACATTTTTAGGTCATGGATGCTCATACAAGCATTTCATTTCATATCATACTGTGCATGACTGTGGATGTGATAAATAAAATTAGATTTTTTAAAATTTAAATCATTCAAATATCAAATCCACATGTGAATCCCCATTGGTTATAAATATCAATTTGTTCCCTCAAGATTAGTTGAACTGGACATCATAGATTAATGTAGTGCAGTCTCTGGTACTTCCTTGATCAGTAGAATGTACCCTATATAGCTACAAAATTAGCCACCACAAGGGTGTCAAGTCTGACCGGATGGGTGGGGAGACATTATGCACAGACTCAAACACACACACTCTCTCTCTATTTCTCACTCTCTCTCTCTGCCCCCACCCCACTCTTGATGTGCTATAGCCATACTGAGTGCATTATTTTTTTATTTCCATGAAGTCATTTTAATTCTCACATCTCATGAGCACAGACCCAACACTGTCTGTGAAGTTCTTACTGAAGAAGAGATGGTGATGCTCCACTCGCTCCACACAGCTCTGATTCTGCTCGCACTGTCCGCTATGAAACATTGTCTCACTCAGACAGTAGTATTGTTCAGAGCTTTAACCATGTGCTGAATGTGTGTGTGCTCAGTGTGTGAGCACAGTGTGTGTATGCACACATCATGCAAATGGTGTTCCCTGATGGCCGTGACCTCTTTCAGCAGGATAATGTGCCCAGACATACTGCAAAAATGATTCAAGAATGGTTTCATCAGCACAAGAGTTTAAGGTGTTGACTCCACATCTAAATTCTCCAGCTCTCAATCCAATCCAGAATTTGTGGAATATGCTGGAAAAACAAGTCCAATCCATAGATACACAACTTCGCAACTTACAGAACATATGGGATCTGCTACGGCTTGGTGCCAGACACCACAACACTTTCAGAGGTCTAGAGAGTCCAGGTCTTGAAGGGTCAGGACTGTTTTGGTCGGTGAAAGCTGACCCTGCTCAATATTAGATGCGAAGTCAAAATATTATTGTAACACGGCCACACATGCGACGGGCGGTTGCTAGGCAACCCCGTAGCACTGACAATCAAGGGAGACGAGCTACACCTGGCTGGAAGGATATTTAAGCTCCCAGAAACCAGCGCACGCTGTGCGAACATTAGATAGCACCAGGTACGAGAGCGTGGCTCTGGTATAGGGAGTGAAAAGAGAAAAAGAGAAAAGTGAGAAGGGAAAGTGAAAAGAGAAAAGTGAAAAGAGAAAAGGGAAAGTAAAAAGAGAAAAGTGAGAAGGGAAAGTGAAAAGAGAAAAGTGAGAAGGGAAAGTGAAAAGAGAAAAGAGAAGAGTGAAAAGGGAAAGTGAAAAAGACAAGAATAACAAACAAAATACCTGTCCATTGTGACGAAGCACGGTGGCACGCGCCGACATAAGCGCGTCCTCCTTCCCTTTATAGCGCTGCGTGGTGTTCACGCGAGCTGATTATTCCCACCGAAATAAACAATCCACGGGCCATACCCCTCCAAGTCCTGCATCGGGGCTTCCATACACGATTTAATACCGAGGGCCGCCATATTGAGGCACCCCCTCATAACAGTTATGGCTGATGTAAATATATGGTGGCAGGAAAAGTATGTGAACTTTTTTGGAATTTCATGGTTTTCTGCATGAATTTGTCACTAAATATTCTCTGGTCTTTATTGAACAGATTCATTCCACATTCAAAATATCTATGGAAAGGTAAGTAAACCATTGGAATTATTAACTGGTTATAACCTCATCAACTGACCCAACTTCTACAGAGGTTAGACATTTTCACATTATCCTGATTTTTTTTTTATATGCTTAAGAATTAATCTTCCCATCTATGACTGCAAGCTTTTACTTTACAGGTGGGATGATGTCATGTTTCATGACCTGTCTGCCCCATTTTCTCCCATCTTGTCACTTTTTTTTGTGCTGATGTTTTCCCTAGCCCGTCATGTGTCCTTTCCTACACCTTTTTTTCTGCCCCGTCCACACACTAGTGTTGCATTCCATGCTGATTACCCCAGCACACTGCTTTAGCACCAGATTATTGTTCTCATTTTTTGCTTCTCGATTTGGATTGTTTGCTCTTTGATTTCTCAATTTCAATTCTCAATTCTCGACCACACTCTTGTCTCATGCTGCAGTCAGTTACCTGCACTTGGATTTCTCTCATTCTGCCCTGTTTTGTCCCAGAATAATCCAATCATCGCTCCAAGAGGCATCTATGATCATGCTCCTCTCAGGATGGGCCCAGGAGTGAAGCACTGCACTCTGGGATGCCCATGACTCTTGTTCCAACTTATTGGATTTCTCTAAGGAGATGAGGATAGTGTTCGACCATTCATGTCACGGCAGAGAGGCTGGACACAGGCTACTGAAGCTTGTGCCAAGGTTCTCGCTCGGCTTACAACCTCACCATATAGTTCCAGACATTGGCTCTCTTAAGTGGAAGTGGGTGAAACAATCAGCCATTGCGAGACAGGTTCTTTGAAGGCCTGTCGGAGGAACTTCAGGATGAGCTAGTCTCCCGAGATCTCCCCTCCTTGCTTCAAGAGTTCATGGATCTAGTTGGCTGGGTGGATTAGCTTCTTCACCTCTGGAGACCAGTCAGGGTATCACCGCCCAAGCTAATGCCTTCCTCACCAAGAACAGGTCAACAGAGGAGACAAATGCAACTGGACAGGCCCGCATCTCACCAGAGGAGCTACAGTGCCACTAAGGAGAGGGAGCCTGCTTCTACTGCGGCAGATCAGGTCATCGACTTAAGAGCTGCCCTGTGAAGAGGAGGAGCCCTCTAGTTCAACTGGGAGCATTGGAGGGTGTGACTTCAAGAAAACTCCCTGACCAATGTTGGTTGCTCCCTGCTTTCCTGCCAATCAACCGAAGTCCATTCCCATCTATCACTCACAGGACTCCTCTTTTGGGACTGAGGGTCTCTGGCAACCATTCAGAGCAGACCTCACATTTTATCATGGAGGGATCCCACACCACCGAAATAGGGCCAAGTAGCATTCCTCCCAACTGCCACTGTCAGGTCATGGAATAGTAAGTTGGCCTTTCCACTGTCCTGCCACTCTGGCTCAGCACAAACTCTGTCTCAGATTCAACACATTGCCAGCTTCCGGGTGGCATGCGACACATGTCTAAGGAGTAAACACACCAACACCATGCCTGCAGGCCAATCGACCCTCCCTACCTGTTCCTCACCATCCTTGGTCTCACATCTCTCTAGACTTTATAATGGGCTTACCTTCATTCCCACAGACATTGTCTCAGACCAAGACCCACAGTTTACCTCATGTTATTGGATGGAGCTTTTGCAAACTTATCGGGGCCACTCCTAGTCTCTCATTGGGATTTCACCCCCAATCAAATAAACGACCCAAATGAAAGAACCAGACACTGGAGGTCGCTCTCCACTATGTGGGATGCCTCCTCCTGGAGCAAGTTCCTCCGATGGATTGAATACACCCACAACTCCCAACCATCTTCTTTCACTGGGATGTCCCCATTCCACTGCTGCTTGGCGTACCAACCCCCGCTGTTTCCAGCACAAGAGGAGAAGGTGGACGTCCCTTCCGCTCATGTTTGTTCAGGACATGGTCATGAGCAAGTAACACTATTCCGAACGGCCCAGACATACAAGAATCAGATGGATCGCCATTGCAAAAAGACCCCCACGTATCATGTAGGGGAAAGAGTTGGCTATCAGGGACATTCCTCTAAAGACACTGTGACACAAACTCTCCCCTCGTTTCATCGGCTTATTCACTGTGACCAAGATATTCAACCTGTGTGCCGTTCAACTCATGGTCCCCTCTTCAGTGTGACGTATTCACTCCACCTTCCATGTCTCCCAGCTATGACGCATTGTAAACTGTTCCATTCTCTCAAGTTTGTTTTGCTCCTTCTTTTCTCGCTCGTTTCATGATTTGGATTTGTCGCCTCACTCATTGATTTCTCCGTTTTTTTTTTTTTTATCTTATGCTTTCCCCTTTGACTACAGCATTTCTTTTACGTTTTGGATCTGTCGCTTTACTCTTTCGTTTGGAGGACTTCCGGGTCACCTGATTAGTTTCTGAGACATTATTCCAGACACTAGCAAATCCGCTGGTGTGTGGGCTGTTATAAAGGTAGGGGGATAGTCTTTCCTCTCAAGTAGAGTGCCCGCCCACTTTTTGTTGTGTACCTGACTTCCATTTTTGCCACAGGTTTCCTCTGGACTCTTTAACAGTGATGTCTTCTCCTATCGATCATCTTCTGTGTAGAGCACGTGCTGTTTTATTGCGCGCCTGACTTCCGCTTTAATCTCAATGACGTCTTTTCCTGTTGACACTCCTTCACGTAAAGTGCATGTCTTGTTGTTGTGTACCTGACTTCCGCTTTCATCTCAGGTTTCCTCTGGATTCTTCAGTGGTGAAATCCCTTATTGACTATCTGTCGTGTAGAGCGCATGCGTTTTTGCTGCACTCCCAACTCTCACATTTGGGTTCCCTTTTGAACAGCATTCTCTTACTGGTGTCAGTAAGTGACTTGTTTCCTGTACTTCCTGGTTGTGAAGGGATTGCTAGTGGTCTTTCCTCTAACATTTTGGAACAGGAACTAGAGGTCAAAGTGGGTGCTGTGGACATATGCATGAACGCTGTTGTTTTGCTTCACCTCTGTTTTGTCTTACACATGCTTTGTTTGACTGCTATTGGATAAATGTATGCACTTTGCCTTACTGCTACATTGCATGAATGCTGCTTTGCTGGATTGGTGCTTTGCCATATTGCTGCTTCGCATGCACGTTGTCTTATCTGTCTGAGAAAACTTGTTTTTAATTTTAACATCTTTCTCCCCTATTTTTCTGGTTGTCTATGCTTTACCTCAATTATTAATACTGTATTTTCTAATCTTGTAGAGCTGTGAGTTAAAGGTGGTGGCAGTGTGATATTCTGGGGGTGGTTTCCCTTTTTCGTGCCCCTGTTGGTCACCCATTTTTGCTGATTGTCACAGTGAATTGTGTTTGGGGTGATGCTTGTTGGGATATTCATCCATCCTCTTTTTCATAGTCTGAAAAAGAATAGAATTTTGTGTATATCATTCTCATACACTTGATGGTATAGTTACAGCTACTTTTAGCGTTGCTATACAGATAGTACTCAAGCGCTGTTCTAGTTTTACCGCCGGGCCTCACGGTGCCAGCATTTGGGTTTGTGCGTTTGCTGGCTTTTACCGCTGAGTGGCGCTATATAACTATAGACAGGCGCCTCACGCCTTAGTTCATTCGCTCAAGGATTAATGAGCCGCAGCTCCTCTAGAGCTGCACGTAGTAGCAGATTAATCAATGAAACATTGTAGTTAAACGAATTCCTAATCACAGTACAGTAAAATTAAAGTTCAAATTTAGAATTTTAAATTTCTAAACAACGTTGGGGCATTTTTTTCTAAATGGACACTATCTTTAATAACCGATGGAGGTTTTGAGCTGTACACACATGCATTCTCGCCTAAACAACTCTTAAAACTACACAGTGTGACACAATAACAGTAATATTTTGAACATTTTGCAGGCTGTTTGGAGAAACCAGAGAATAAAGAATAAAACAGTTGGTCAAAATAACCCAACCAGGTGTTTACAGAAATAACCCAGCATTTTTTAGAGTGTATTTTGAGTTATTCTAATGTTCTATTCTGAAAGTTTCCAGTTACTTTTAGATTTAAAGTTTCATGTCTTTTTAAATGTAACATTTTTAAAATAATAACAATAAACCAATACAAATAGAGGGTATATAACAGTTAAATCTTTGTAGAATTAAGTGTTAGTTAGTGAACTTGTCTGTCATTTAACCATTTTTTTTTTAAACTCATTATTACACAGTAAATGTCAATAGATCTGGTACTGATTTTTCACGTTTGTTGTATAAAGTACCCTAATGTGGAAATTACCATCACTTGTATTTCTTCGATACAACATGTGACTTTTTTATGACTTAAGTTCAAATCATATTTAAAAACTGCGTCAAATGAAAATGTCACTTTGCGCCACCTGGCGGTTGTTTCATGAATGACATGAAATGCGACTGATTTATTTTGGCCCTTGCCATTTTGCCATGGCAGAGAGCGCGGCGGTAATAGACATTCACCTCGACTAACTACTGTATGTAACTTTTGAACTGTTACGTTGTGTAAGATTGTTTGTGAGAAAATAAGCGTGTTCATGTACGAAATCCAGGCCTCTTGCTTGTTCAGTGAACACACCTCAGTGCCTTAGTTAAGTGAATTACTAGGGTTGTTTGATCTCCTTTAGTGCAATTCCCAAGGTGGCGTAATTGGCTACATTGTAAAAACAAGGGGATGGAAGGAGTTTGAGCCAGCCCCCTTCACCTCCCCACACTTATCTATAGAAATGCATAAAAGCATTTTGATGTCATCTTTAATGAACCTTAGTAGTAAAGGCCAAAGTTTAAGGCCAAAGTTAATCTTTCTTAAGAAATCTCAATTAGGCAATATTATTTATTTAATAGTGCATGTTTATCTGTGAGTGATTAAGGGGTGGGGAGTCTTTCCTGCTCTCTGAAAAAGATTGAAAGATGTCATTGTTTTGCCAGTGAAATAAACTGAACACAGCGCTGGGGTTAATTATGTGACTGCAAAGGACACACACACTAATCAGCCATAAAATTTTAAACGGCCTCCCTAGTATTGTGTGATGTCAAAATAGCTCATGACAAAGTTGTATCTGGAACCAAGATACTAGCAGCCAATGCTTTATGTCCTGTAAGTTGCGCAATCAGGCCTTCATGGATCAGACTTGGTGGCACATGCCACAGATGCTTGATCAGGTTGAGGTGAATATCGATGATTTCCAGTCAACATCTCAGTGTTTGCAGTGAAAGAGGCCACTACCATCAGGGAACACCATTTCCATGAAGAGGTGTACTTGATAAGCAATCGTTTTTACATGTCAAAGTGACACATTTACATTTAGGGCATTTAGCAGATGCCTTTCTCCAGAATGACCTACAGTTTATCTCATAGATCTGGGCAGTTTGTTTAAGGGCCCAACACTGGCAACGTGATGATGCTGGGACGTAAACCTGGGCCCTGGATACAATGCCTTAACCACTGAGCTACCCCTGCCATCATATTGTGTCAGTTTCCTGTGTGATGTCAAAACAGTTCTCCGCTGTGGTATTTGTATCCAAGATATTAGCTGCTAATGCTTTAAGTGCTGTAAGTTGCGAGTCGTCACTTAAAGGTTGCCAGTGAGTCGGCTGTACGGACATCTAGAGGAAGTTCATTCCACCACCTAGGAGCCAGGACAGAAAACAGTCTAGATTTCTCGATCTCTGAAAGATCATGAGTCAGTGCTGGGTCTGTGTGTATACTGAGCTCACTGACTCACTCATAATATAACAACTGAATTAAAGATTATACTCGATATAGCTACAGTACTCACAGCTCAAGAGTGTGAAGCGTGACAGGAAGTAGAGCAGTGGCATCATGTCCTTTTGCACATGCATATTTGTGCACACACATTAAAAAAAAAAAACATTTTAAACACGCTGTGAGTGTTAAATTAAATTTGCTTTTAATGAATAGAAAGTGGTAACTTATTTTTTCTTTTCTCTGCAAATGGATAAACTTAAAATAAAATAGATAAAAATCTAAGGCTAAACACAAGTACAGTACATTAAGTGAGAAAACCTGTATTCAAAATGGCTTTCTGGTCTAGAACACAAGTGCACTGTGTTCTTCTTCCTGTTATAATGGTCATAACACTGTTGTGGTGTTGTAGCCACTGGGTGCATTGACTCGGTGCACTCTTTTTTTTTTTTTCCCCAGGACGTCATTTTAGTTCTCGCGTCCCATGACCCAAATACGTATGTGAAGATCTTACTGAAAATGAGATGAAGATCCTGGTCTGATTCTGCTCACGCTGTCCAGTATGAATCATCATCTCAGTCTTAGACAGAATTATTGTTCAGAGTTTTAATTGTGTGCTGATTGATATTGCAGTGTGCACAAGGGCTGTAATGGATAGACAACTGGGTCAGAGCAATTTAAAAACTGCAGCTCTTGTGGGATGTTCCCGGTCTTTAGAGGTCAGGACATAACAAAAGTGCTCCAAAGAATGAAAACCGTTGAACCAGAGACAGGGTCATGGGCAGTCAAGGCTCGCAAAATCTCAAGTTGACTCAAGTAATATTGGTTGAGGGCTCAATTAATTATATTTCTCTGGGGTTGACTTAGACTTAGCTCAAAAAAAGTAAGCATTGTAACCCACTGATGTAGTTTCTTCAAATTATTGTTTTTCCATAAAAACAAGTTAGCCTAACGATACCCCTGCAATTAAAACACAAAAACATTACTTAAAAAAACTTTATTCTTCCAAAACTAGTCAAAGTTAAAACAATGATCTGCATAAAACAGGAGAATAAAGGTTGTATTTTGTTTAACCAGTAACTGGATATCACCAGATGCTTATTGGTCTATTACTGATTCTTTTATATTACAATATCATAACCAGTTTTAAAAACTAGCAAAAAAGAGTCTCTATCGCAAAAAGTGAATCTGAGAGAAGCATGTATCTCCAAGTCCAACAATAATCGTTTGGATGGCTTCATAGGTGTCTGTCCAGTCTTTTTGGAATTCTGTGATCAAATATCACGCCTAAAGCTGTCACACAGTCACCCAGACCGTCAAGCACCACAGTCCCCTTCAACACTCAGAGCAACTTCATCAGCTTGTTCATGCTCCTCTAGTAGCTCCAAGAGGTCATCCGTCCATCCTTTGGAATTCTAATAATGGCTTAAAGCTTTGTACTGTTTCATATTTAATAGGTTTGCTAAATTTGTTATTCTCAGGAGTAACTACATGTTTGGAGTGATGCTTTAAATTATCTGTGTATTTACTTATTTATTTATAACACTTGTAGATGAGCATTAGCGACTCTGAAGCCAAACTAATGTGGACATTCTTATATCCCTCAACTTCCCTCAAGCGGCTGAAGCGCCGCTACTCTTTAACTGTTTGGGCTTTTTCTTGAACTCTCGTCAGTTAAAAGTTCGTGCGGCTTATTGTGCTGGGGTGGAGCAGGATGCTGATGCTGGGCAAAAGTCAGGGCAAAAATGGGGGAAAAAAGATAGATGGGGTCATGAAAGTTTAGCTCCCTAACTGCTGTACAGTATGATAACATGAAGCCTAACATTAGCTAAGCTCACCTCAGTGATGTCAGGGTGCCTCAGTATAACGATAAGCCAAAAAGACACCAGCCTCACATATAAATCTTGTTGTTAGACTTTTCTCTTTGGGGTCATCTGAAGGCAAATGTCTATGGTGTGAAGATACGAGATGTGCAGCACCTGAAACTACGGATACTGGAAGCCTGTGCTGGCATTTCTCCTGCAGTGTTGCTATCAGTGTGTGAAGAGTGGGAGAAGAGGGTTGCATTGACAATCCATCACAATGGGCAGCACATTTGGACACATTTTATAAGTGGTCAGAAACTTGTAAATGACTCATGAAAGAATAAAGTTACGTTATGACCAAGCACACCATTGTTTTTCTTGTGAAATTCCCAATAAGTTTGATGTGTCACATGACCCTCTTCCTATTGAAAAAACAAAAGTTGGATCCAAGATGACCGACTTGCAAATGCCCACCATGGTCACCACCCATCTTTAAAAGGTTGCCCCCTCACATATAATAATGTGCCACAAACAGGACGTTAATATCACCAACCATTACCATTTTATTAAGGTGTATCCATATAAATGGCCCACCCTGTACAATTACCTTGAAACTCCCCCATGCTGTAATTTCCTGTAGTCTTATTGAAGCATTCATACTCAAGTGTATAATCTATCTCATAATCAGAAGGAAATTCTATCTTTTTAGTTTCTATTCTTACGTCTAACTGCTGGCACCATTCTCCCCATTCGGGCGTATGGTAGTTATTGAAGTAATCTGGACTACTCAGGATTGCTAAACATTCCGCTGGACACAGTGGTCTTCTGAAAACATGCAAATGACAAAACTGCTGAGTAAATTTTGCACAGTGTCTAAAGTCATATTGATTGGGTACTACTATAAATTTCCTTTATGGTGATGGGGTGCAAATCAAACAACCAGTTAATTTGTTTTCCTGAGCCGTGTAGGCAGCCCACTTATACCACTCATTAGTGTGTGCTATGCTTAGGAGTTTCTCTTTTGTTTTCCTATCAGTAATTTTATTATTAGTTACTCTTTGATCAACATTTAACTGCTGTAAAGTCGATTCTTGGGAAGTCTGGTTGGAGCTGAGTAGAGGTGAGCTGACTACAGCATGATTTAATACCTGGAATATAATGATCATTAAGTATGTTATCCACTTTATTCTCTCCATCTTTCTGCTTTATTTCCCCCACACCTTTTGCACAGATTGTAAGACCTTGTATGTTATCACTGTTAGGCAGTGGGTCCTCTTCTTCTGCACCTTCTCCCTTACTTACTTGAGGAACTCTTGTGCAATGGTTTAAATGATACTATGTGGTTTTTCCTTCCACTTGGACCGCTGTTGGAGTGGCTGCTACAACTTTGTAGGGCCCTTCTCTCCTGGGTTCATGCCACTTCCTTCTGAACACGTGTAGATAGACCTGGTCTCCTGGAGTGATGGGACACGGAGCGTTTTTCTCCTCCTCCTTCTCCTTGCTTTTTTCCTGCACATAGATTGCTTTATGTATTGCAGTTAGTTTCTTCATATACGATCTGAGTTCCATTTGTAATTGTTCTAGTGGTGGGCCTTTGTACGGATCTCTACAGAATGGCACAGGCATGGGTCGACCCGTAAGCATTTCATGCGGGGTTAAATGTGTATTTCTGTTAGTTTGCATGCGATAGCTCATTAGTGCAAGGGGTAAAGCATCAACCCAGTTAAGTTTTGTACTGGCACAGATCTTGTTAAGCTAGGTTTTGAGAGTACCATTTATTCTTTCTACCATCCCCTGGGACTGTGGATGATAGACACACCCAAACCTTTGCTTTATTCTCAACTGCTGCAGTACCTGCTTTACAGTTTTCTGAATGAACGCTGATCCATTATCTGAACTGATCTCTGATGGAATTCCAAATCTAGGTATTACTTCTCTTGTAAGAAATTTTATAACCGTTCCTGCACCTTCATCTGCAGATGGCATTGCTTCTACCCACCGACTGAACCGGTCAATCACTACAAGCATGTACCGTTTGCCACGAGCATACTTTATCATGTCAACATAATCCATCACTAGGTGCTTAAATGGTCCCTCAGGCACTGGTATATGGCCAATAGGTGTCGCTGTTCCCTTCCTGACATTATGCTTAGCACATATCTCACATGAAGCTAGGAACTCATCAACTCATCATAGCATGCAGATATGGAGACCAATACCCTTGGTTCTTAATTTTCCTCACAATCTCTCCTCTGGCACAATGATCGAATCCATGAGCATCTGAAACCAAAATATTCAACAATGCTGTGGGTGCAATGATTAAACCTTCATGCGAACGCCACACACCCTGTGCATCCTTCTGAGCTCCCCTCTGGAGCCACATCGAGTGCTCATACGGACCTGATTTGATGTTGAATTCGAACAATATCATCCAACTGAGGCTGTGGTTCTATAAGGACTACTGGATCCATCACAGCTACTTGACACCTTGATGCTTGCTTTGCTTCTAAGTCTGCTATGTTGTTACCCTTAGTGACATAGTCATTTCCTTTTTTGTGAGCTTGACATTTAATGACAGCCAATCGTTTTGGTAGCATCATAGCAGACATTAACTTGCTTATCTGTTCGGCGTGCTGGATGGGTGTTCCATCACTTTTTTAAAACCCTCTCTGTTTCCATACTGCTCCAAACAGATGACACACACACCATGTGAAGAGGCTGAATCGGTAAAAATATTTGCTACTAGACCTTCGGCCAGCTGACATGCGGCTGTGAGGGCTTTCAACTCGGCTAACTGAGCCGAACACGGTTGTGAACAGTGCTGAGATAGGACAGGTTCAAAGTCTTCTCCATTCTTCTTTATCACCGAATACCCAGTATGACTCCCTACATGGTCTCTGAAACTAGATCCATCAACAAAGTAAGTAACTTCCGCTTCAGATATCGGCTTAGACTCAAGATCAGGCCGTAACCTAGTAAATGCCAAAGAGTTTGCTACACAATCATGAGACACACCTTCATACGCCAAAGGAATTAATTCGGCCGGATTAACCGTGTCACATCTTTTGATCGTAATGTCAGGATATGTGAGCAGTGAAGAATATGCTAGAAGGCGAGCTTGAGTTAGAACAAATTTCCCTTGTTCTATCAATTCCACAACCTTATGAAGTGTATAAATGGTCACTGGGTAACCCATAGTCAATGTGGAAGCTTTGTCATACGCATAATGTACTGCTGCAAGCCCCTGCTGATAGCATGGTGGGTAACCTTGTGCTACATTATCTAGCTTAGTGCTGTAGTAAGCTAGGGGCTGTTTTTTCCTACCACTGCAGGTTTCCTGCATCAATACAGCTGAGGCATGTCCATCAGCCCGGTTAGCCACATACAAATGGAATGGTTTGGTATAATCAGGTATACCTAAGGTAGGCGCTGTTTGCATCTCTTTTTTGAGCGACTCAAATGCTAACAGTGCATCTGTGTTCCATTTTAACACAGCACTTAGATTTTGCAGTCCTTCTTCTCTCATTATTTCCCTCAGTGGAGCTGTTTTTACTGCATACTCCTCAATCCAGTCAGCACTGAAGCCTGTTAAGCCTAAAAAGGTCATCAGCTGCTTAACTGTTTGTGGCAAGGGTGCTTTACTTATGCCTTCTAACTGGGTAGGCGCTATGGCTATTGCACCATGTGAAATTAACCGCCCTAAATATTCAACTTGAGGCTTACAGTATTGCAGTTTATTTTTAGACTCTTTATGACCTCCTTGAGCCAGCTTACCGAGTACTTTGATGGAATCCCTATGGCATGCTTCTAACGATGACGAGCATATCAAAGCGTCATCCATGTACTGTAACAGAATTCCTTCTATCACTAAATCTGCTAAATCAGCTTTTAAAACCTGATTAAATATATGTGGCGCATGACGGAACCCCTGTGGCATTCTTCGATAAGATGTTTGCCATGCCATGTTTGTTCTAAAGCAGCTGCTTTGTGCAAGTGTGCATGTGTTGTGTAAGCTCTAACCCTAACCCTAACCCTAACCGATTTGATATAGATTTTTCTTTTGTTCGATTACGTTGCATTTTGTAAATTGAGAAAAATAAACAACCTGCTAAAAACATTTGCACAATACCTCTCTCACACACACACACACATCTGAGCAAATATGACTAATTTCTTGACCTCTTGATTATGGCAGACACTCCTTACAGTGCAGCCTTTATTCAAATTTAAAAAACAATAAAATAGCCACTTCAAACTGGACATCGTAACAGAGTCAGAAGAGAAGCCAAAATGTCTCGGATGCCCCCTGGTGGTTGGATTCCTGTGTTAGTGATGACCGAGATGCTCTGAGTCTATGAACTACTCTATACTGCAAGAAGAAGAGAACAGGATCTTGTGCAAGACCTCTGAAGGGCTCAGTGGATCAGCCTTGTTTGTCCATGTACTGTACATTCCACAGGTGCTCTGTTTTCCAGTAGAAACCTCACACACTATGTACTACTGCATGCATACTGTATCCTAAGCTCACTGTGTCATGAGATATGATAACTAAAAACATTTCCTGGTTATAAGCTACAAGCATTTTAAGAGAACGATGAAAAGACGCCTCATGCAATATTTTCATTTTGTTTTTTCCTCCTGCATACATACGTGCTGTATATATACTGTACGTTCTGTACATTCTCTCACATCAATTTCAGTACACACACATTATTGGGATTTTCATTTAGATGTGCACAGTGTTCATGAAACTTTTTTTTAAAAGATTATTCTTATTCTTATTAGTGTGTGCGTGTGTGTGTGTGTGCGCGCGCGCGAGTAAATGGGTGTATGCATGTCTTTGTGAGCACAAAACAGTGCATCAGGCCTCTGATCATCTTCCTGTCAGACCTCACACACTTGTGGTATCTGAGTTTGTAGCTATATTGGGTGTATTCTGTAAACCCAGGAAGTACTATTAATATTCACACATGATGACAGAATCAGTGAGCTCAGTACACACACAGACCCAACACCGAGTGTGTGAAGTTCTTACTGAAGAAGAGATGAAGATGCTGCACTCGGCTCTGATTCTGCTCACGCTGTCCGGTATGAAACATCATCTCACTCTTACACAGAATTATTGTTCAGAGTTTTAACTGTGTGCTGATTGATGTTGCAGTCTGTACAGTGTGTGTGTACATCAAACAGGACAATATCTTTAAAGTAAGCTCAACGTCATTTTTTTTTTTTCAATTTAATTAAGATTTATTATTCATTCATACATTAATGTAATGTTGACGTGCTGACTCTAAGTCAAGTCAAGTCTTTCCTGCGCTCGGAAAAGGATTTAAAGGTCATTCTGTTTCACCTTGATTTAGTGACAATTACACCATCTTTCACTGTTCGCACACATTTGCACATGTGTAATTATGTAGACTCCTGTAGGCTTGCATAGTGTTAAGTTCTTTGTTGTTTTATGTCTCACCAAGGCTTTGGAGAATGATTACAGCATATGCAGGAAGCGATATATGAACAATTGTTTTCTTCTTTTATAAATTACAAATTACTTTAGTTTCTTTACTGTGGCAGTTCTTTTTACTACCTTTCTTCAGGCCCATCTCTCCAATGCTCGTGTACCTATACACCTACCTTACCCACCACATTAGGTAGAGTATGTAGAGAGGTTTATGCTAATTAGATGCAAATTCTATGTGACTCCAATGTAAGATCATAGGGATTCATCATCCATCAAACCTGATTAAAAGCAGATTGTAATTACTAAGAATGTTTCATTCAATCCTACACAGAATAAGTGATAAAGATAATGGATGGAAAATTTATTTAAAAAAAAAAAATATATATATATATATATATATAGTAGCCACACATGTCCATGACCGAATACCTGTTTAACAGAAGACATTGCACTTTGGAACATGTGCCCTTCCTTTCCTTCTCCATACTCTTTACTTCTAATAGTTCTGGAACAAGTTAATTCTGAGATCATCCAAGTGCCAAGTTGTTGATTTGGCCAAGTTTTTGCTCTCTCTCTCTCTCTCTCTCTGATGGTTCTGTTTTGTTTGTTCAACCTCATAATGGCCTCCTTCATGTGCATCAGCGCCCCCTTCAGACTGCATACTGAGACTTCCTATAAACAGCAACTACTGTACATGATATGCAAATTCAACACCCTAAATCCTAATTACCTAAATCTGTACAGTAACTAAAACACAGCCACAACTGGCTGTCAAATAGCACATACGTTATTTGTCCGATTACTGTAATTTGAGAATTGTCGTTTAACCCTGTAAGACCCAAATATAAAAAATAAAAAAAATGAGCAAAAATTTTTTTGACCTCTCAGATATTGTTTTAGGAAGCCTCTGATGTAGGAATTAAAGCTTTTTCACATTTTTTACATTTTAGTAAGTTTTTAGGGAAATGTTGTAATATTGCAACATTGGGCGTAGTTGTGAGCAGAATTTCTGTATTTGTTCTCACTTTGTCTGAACAGGTATACAGAACATTTAAGCATTTATTTGCAGGGTTGTTCACTTCCTTAGCCCCATTGCAGTATATATCAAAAGTAATAATTACACAACAATATATATATATTTTTTTTATAAATAACCATTTATTAATAAAAATATTTGGAAAAAAATATTTGGATCCAAAAATTAATTTGGATAAATGAATTTAGCCATGGTCTGAGTTTCCAGAGTTTGTCCTTCTTTTCCATCTCTGACACAATTAAGTTGTTTATAAAATGTAATGAAGTCAACAGAGATTGGAATCCATTGCGGGACATCACATCAGAAACAGGGGTGTACCGTGTGTCTGTCTCCCAATACATACGGACTCCAGACATTTGCATTAGGCCCATCTTCAGGTACATGCCAAGCATCTTCTCAATTTCCTTGTCATTGGTGTTTACAGATGTTCCATTTTTTGCAAGCTGTACTCATTTGTGTTTCTTGTCAGAGCCTCAATAATACTTTCTCTCAAAAGCTTTTGGAAGTACTCCAATGGGGTGGGGAGGGACGTGGCATCATTGGTGATTTCTGAACCAAAAAAAATCAGTATTGGGACTGATAAACTCCTTTTTCAACCAGCGAAACCTGTCACGGGGCACGGTGTGTTTATTTGGTTGGGGCTTGATGTCCAAATCATCATTGGCTGGGCAGTCAGTGGTTTGGTGGTTTTCTTTGTCCATTTTACCTGCTCCTTCATTCTCTGAGTCACTCGCATCAGTGTAATCTGAGTCCATTTCACAATCGCTCTCTCCATTTTGGACTGCAGCAATCACATCCAGCACACTGAATAGATGACCTTTCTGTACTGGTGGCATTCTGAAACTGAAAAAGTTTGGGAAAATGTAATTACATATGTGAATAACACATATAGGTCTTATATTATAGAAGATAAACAAAGAATAGACAGGGTGGTAGACCATTTAAGTACTACAGTTTTACTAATATTACTAATCAAAATTCAACTACATTTAAACAATACTGTCTGAGTGGCCTGTTATGCTCTCTACTTATCATACTAAAAGGGACACATGCGACCCCCAAGAGCACTAACAGGTTCACATTCAAGACCATTCACACCTGTCCCTGAACAATGCAAAAGGCTACCACTCTGACCCAACGTGGTAGAATTACAACATAAAAATAATAAACTCTAAATCAAATTTGATTCATGTTTTCTAAAATAACTCTATATATATGTGTGTGTTCTAGACATTGCAATAAACACACAAAAAAATATTTAAGGAAAAAAAAGGAGATCAGCTCAATGTGAAGTTTCCAGGTAGGGTAAAATTCATGGCAAGATGACCAGACCTATAAACACTTTATCTATCCAATAGCATCATGAGGACAAACAATGGGACCCATTAAATATGTAAATATGGTTTTGAGGATAAAAAACTTTTTTAGAAGTGTTAAAAGTGATGTTGTAATTCTGCACCAGTGGGCTTTACAAGGTTAAACCGTTAATGCAGTATGTTAGTTAAACTACTTCAGTCACATCTTCTTTATTTTTTGCTTCATTTCCACTATTTTTCACTGCAGGTTCATTGTGGTGGTCAAGTCGAGCAGGCTTTTATCGTCATAATTTTTTACATCACCTAATTAGCTAACTGGCTAAGGCAACATATTAACACCATAAATTAACTAAACTAGCTAAGAACTATACAGAAAGACAAAAAGGCAACATGAAGTGCACTGTGACAATGTAACGACAAATAGTACAGTACACAGAGCTGAACTGAGGTAGTGCAATTGAGGTAGTAATTTTTCATAATTAATAAACATTCCTTGTTGTAGTGGCAGCAAAGAAAAGTTATTCTGAAATATCAGCAGTAAATATTGTACAAAAAAAAAAAAAAATTGTGCAGGTTGGTTTGGTGTTTGTGTGCGTTTATCAGTCCAGTCCCATTGTACAGAGGAGCTGGATGCTTTGTGGAAAGAAACTATTACACAGTCTGTATGTTTTGGGACCTTTTTCCAGATGCCAGGAGGGTGAAGAGTGTGTGTCAGCCACAATGCTACATGCTTAGGTGTAGATGTCTGTGATAAAGGGAAGAGAGACTCCAGTGAGCTTCTGAGCTGTCCTCCCTATCCATTGTCGGGTCTTATGGTACGATATCGCACAATTTCCAAACCAGACGGTGATGCAGCTGCTCAGTATGCTCTTGATAGTGCTTCTATAGAAAATTATAAGAATCGAGGAAGCTCTACCTTCAGGAAGAAGAGACGCTGCTGGGCTTTCTTGTTCAAAGAGCTGGTGTTGAGGGACCAGGTGGGATTTTCTACCAGGTGAACCCTATACACACCTCCCTGCACATTTATATTAC
The DNA here is from genome assembly GCA_030347435.1 of Clarias fuscus. Taxonomy (NCBI): domain Eukaryota; kingdom Metazoa; phylum Chordata; class Actinopteri; order Siluriformes; family Clariidae; genus Clarias; species Clarias fuscus. The sequence goes on along the minus strand of CM059226.1, from coordinate 25,078,063 downwards.
ATAGAGGATGACCCAGGGCTAATAAAAGTGTGAAGAGAGAGAGAGAGAGAGAGAGAGAGAGAGAGAGAGTTTTGGCCCTGCAAATATTGTCATACAAATTCATAGTCTGGCAGTGACATTGATGAAAAGGTTGAGAGTGAGCATCAGCTAGTTCCAAAATGAAGACGAGATGCAGAACCAGGCCATCAGCAGCTAGCAAGTAAAAAATATGGTGTCAAAAAATTGTGAAATTGAATAGTCTTCTTGCCCAAGGAATGAGCCACCCTGCATGGCTGCCAATGTGATAAGGATGCAACCTGGGCCAACAGGGATGGCAGGTACTCATCTGCCCGACATCAAAGTTTTCTTTTGAGCTTTTCAACCATCCATATCCAGATCCATCCAGATTCCATTCATAAAATTATTCTGGATTGCATTAATTTAGAAGGAAGCTCTTTTTTTGGAACAAGGGGGAAAGGTGATGGACCAAACCCATTCACATCCCCTCTTTGGCGTTCTTATCCTTGCTGAAATTTTCAGGTCCAAGGTGGAATCCACAGAATCTCAGTAGGATGTAGAAACTGGCAGAGAACATTTCCATGCAAGCTAGCTGCTATCAGCACGGTGTGGGACAAGTGGGTGCACCGCCTCCTCCCATTTTACACCCCTGAGTCTATTATTCTAGGTTGCAGCCAGGAATGCAACCTAGAAGAACAAACGAAGTGCTGCGAAGTGTGTGGACCCAAGACAGACAGAGAAACACTACAGTATGTACATGCATCAAGAATTACAAATGCACCACATACACAGTAAAACTCCGCCCCTCATGTGTTTTATAGGCTGGTATTAAAAGGCCATGTGTTCGGTGGGCTAGACTGACATGGTTTAGCTTGTGTTGTGTAAAATGATGTGAAAGGGTTAAACTTCTAATTAGGTTCATATAAATTGAAATCAATAGTTGCTTAATTTGAAAATCTTTTTTTTTTCACTCAAATTGATAATTGATCTTTTTTCTTACTTTTTATTTTTAAAAAAAAGAAAAAAAATGAGTAGCAATTTAATTCACAAATGTGATGTAACAAAGATAAAGGACAAATATTAACCCTTTATCCTGTGTATATTGCTCGTAATCAGGATGGAGTAAACATCTGGTGAGTATTTTTTACATAAAATTGATTGATTGTGTTGAATTAAAACTCCAAAATGCAGCAGGTCCACCAGACCCGGAACACTGGCTGAGTAACACAAATATGAACACCACACAAGGGTTAAAAGAGAGCCAGAAGATAACATAGATGTGAGGGCTCCCTAGGAAGTAAAGCAAACAGTTACTCCACTGTCAACAAACCTGGGTGATCAATGAAAGTGGGGAAGACAGCATCTAAACATACCAGTTCTCCATAATACTCTACATTCATGCTCCTTTATCTAAGGCAAATCTATTTACAAAGATGCTTGGATAAATGAATAGATTTTAAACTGATAAAAAATTTATGACATATATTTTATTATCTATCTGCAGGCGTTTTGCACGCTTTAGTGTTTGTACTGGGCAAATGTCTAAACTATAAAATACATGACAAAGACAACAGTTTTGCTACTTAAACACGCACACGCACATACACATACACACAAACAGTTCCGGGGTGAAGGTTTGTGGAGTTTAAGTATTCTTTACAAGAGTCACAAGAGCAAAATCTTGGGTTTAATCTTACTGTTTAGTCAGGAATCGAGCACCAGTTTTCAGCAAGGTACGAAGCTCTGTTTGTTAACTTGCATTACGTTTCATTCTCATCCGTCTGTTCGCCTCCAGCGAAGGGAATCACGACATTGCTGATTGGTTGGTGCGCTGTTGTCGAGATGACGCCTTTTGGGAAAGCCCTTTAGAGAGGCATTGGTTGAGGTAATGTCTTCTGAGTGTTTCTTCATTGCCGTACTTTGGAGTTCTGGCACGAAGTCTTGTTGGGAGTTCTTGAAGAGTGGATGAAAGAGAGGTCAGGCCTGCTTGCTTCTTTCAGACGGGTAATGTTCAGATGCTGAGCGCCTGCAAAGGGGAAGGACGCGCTGTGAGGAAGTGGTCGAGCTCGCTGGTTATCTTCAGATGCACATAACGAATGTTTAAGGCTGCTCTGGACCTTGGGTTTTTGACCTCATGGCGTGGGTCCATCCCACAGCCATTTGTCCCAATCAGAGGTGGTTGTGGCTATAGCCATGCCCCACATGGTTCCTCCTTCCTGCACACATTATGGTTTGGTCTGTCATGTGGGAAGCCACCTCAGTGGAGTTTTAGTAATTTAGACAAATTACCATTCATATGACGAACTTTTCATATTTTCACATCAATGCTCTTTGAATACACCAAGCCTTTATTTAATACCAAACATCCCATATGTTGCATACTCATTCATACCTTTATCTATAGAAAGGGGTAACACCTGTTGATTACCCTTCCTAAGTTTAGGATAAACATGTTAAACACAACATAAAAACACCAAACATTCCACATAAGCACATACATATAATTTTAATTTACACATACATATAAACTGATTTGGTGTTAAAAGTGTAGCAGGTATTCTTTGTTTTTGAGCCATGAGATGGTGCAGGAAATGCATTCTGGTCATCAGCAACTGCCAGTGGGGTTGTGAAACTGGCTTCTTCCTCATTCAATGGGGCTGCTTGTTGATTTACACCGTTTGAGTGGGGATGTGTAACTGCGTCTTTCTTGTTTGCTGAACTTGTGAAACTTTCTCTTCCTTCTGCAATAGCTTGCTGATTTGCACCATTTGTGGTCGGGTTAGTGAAAGACATCTGGGTTTCCTCTTTTCACCAGGTCACTTTTCAGCTGCTTTACACCACCGAGAGATCACATTGTCAGCATGGCGCCATTTTGCTGGTGACAGATTCACGGCTCTCTTTGAGGTGGCCTGCTAGTCCCTACCCTACCCTAGACTATGTTTGCATCCCGAACATTAATTAGAAGGGTATTCCTTAACTTCGATTTTTATAATGTGTGCTACTGACAAGCAGCCTGCATCCTTTGATCAAAGTAGGTGCTAAGGATTGTACGACACTAGAAGTTCTTTCTGGTTACTGCAGCGCAAGACCATGTGCTTTATAGGCCAATAGTAGCATTTTAAAATCAATGCGAAATTTCACTGGGAGCCAATGCAGTGTGGATGTTTGGATACTTTGCTTGAGCTTTTGACATGAGATTAGAAAATGGAATTAAAGAAACAGCCCTCTGGTGGCTGAGATTCTATTTGACTGATCGTTATCAGTTTGTAGATTTAAATGGTGACTGTTCCGCATGTTTTATTAAGATATATTTGCACATTTTGCCCCACATGGAACTGTAAACTGTGATTTTGCACATCATCCTGCATATCCTTCACACTGTCTTGCTCAAGACTGGACATGGTTTCTATAGTCCACTTTTTTTAAATAATGAAATTTTATTATTTGTACATGATGTAATTTTTTTTTTGTATGGCTAAAAGGTTTTTCTCTAATTTTTTTTAGGTTTATAATTTGTAAAACCATGGAGTAATACTTAAAGAACTTAAAGACAAAATAAATACAAAAGCAGTATGACAATTAACTGATTAATTACATTCTCCATGTATTTCTCTACACAGGTGTTCTCACTCAGGTCAGTGGATGGGGTGTGAATTATCCTGATAAGTCGATCTGTGCTGTGAGAGGATTCAGTGTCTCCATTCCCTGTAGTTATTATTATCCAACATCAAATCCCAAGACTCAGGTGACACAAATGCTTTGGTGCTCAATGAACTCAAACATAGATGTGTGTCAAGACCCTCCATATGTTTATAACAGCTCATCAAACACCAAGTCAGACTTTGAGTACGTTGGAGATGAAAAATCAAACTGCACTTTGTTAATCCACAATGTACAGTTCAGTTATTCTGGAGAGTACAGATTCAGATTTATAACTGATTTGCCTGGTGGCAAATGGACAGGTGACCCTGGAGTGACTCTACAAGTTGCAGGTAAATTTTAATAGATTCAAAGTTATTCAGTTTCTGTGTTTGAGGTAGAAACTTACTCAGGGCTTCACCCACACCACATCCTATTACAGTTTTTTTTTTTACAGTATTCACTGTATAAAAATTATCAGAATTAATACTTACTGTAATTATGTCAGATGAGGCAACGGCATAATTCATGTAATGACATGGTCATTCAGTACATTCAGGTCATCAGCTGACTTTTTTTCCTTCACATTTTATTGCTACATAACGTACCTAGAACCGAGCAACAGAAGCAACCCCAGATCATGCCTTCATAGGCTTGTATGCTTGTATAGTGGCCACTATGCATGATGAGTGCTTTGGACATATGTTAGTGAAAAATAAAGGAGTCCTGCCTGAAAAAAAAAAAAAAAAAAAAAAATTATTTATATATATATATATATATATATATATATATATATATATATATATATATATATATATATATATATTATTAAAAAATGTGTATTTTAAATCCTGATTGAGTGACGTGGAGTCTTTCCTGCTCTCTGTAAAAGATTTAAAGGTGTCACTAATCAGGCTCAGTGGAAACGGAACCCTTAAACAAGGAGACTCGTTAAATCTGACGTGTGATGTGAACTGCACACACAGTTCCTCACAGTTTGTGTGGTCTAAGAACAACGAGCAGTTAAACCCATCAGGACCCGTTCTTCACTTTCCTGCTCTAACCGTGAGGGATTCTGGGAATTACACCTGCACTTGGAAAACCAACAAGGCGTCAGGATCTAAAACCATCAGCCTTCAGGTCGAGGGTGGGTCCGTCTGCTCACAACACTCCTGACTTACTGAAGCAAATACATATCTTTAAATTAAACATTTACATGTTTGTTTAATATCATTGCTTATTTTTTATCAGATGAAAATAATAAAATCCCTGAAACAGGTGAGTTACAACACTACTGAATGTCTCCAGTGATTACTGAAGGAAATAAAGTGACTTGAGTTTACTTAAACATTTACATGCCAGATACTGTTGTTTTTCTAACAGGCAACACAGCTGATAATTCTTGGCCAATCTGGGTCGTTGTCATGGTGACAGCTGTAGTGATTTTCATCATCTCAATGGTCACAGTCTCTTGGTGAGTGTATGAGTTTCACATGTTACACTCTGTACTGCAAAACTGTTAGCTTGGTCATTATCAGCAGTTAATGTGTGGTTTGTTCCTCATGAACAGGTTTCTGTGTAAGTGCAGGAGTGTGCAGACTGAGCAGAGGGACGATGATCATACCTACGCTAATGTCCAGCAGGAGAAGGACAATGCTAAGATCTACACTAATGTAGAGCAGGAGAAGGATCATGTTGATATTTATGCTAATATGTAAAAGCACCAAGCTGCACACAGTTTCACACCCTCGCTCAGCTTAGAGTCTTGTGAATTACCTCAGTAAGCAAAAAAATAATATGGCAGCACACTCACTTTCTGTGTTTTACACTCGAGCTCAATACTGTAATGGACAATTTAGCCAACTATCACATTTAGTTTTAATGTTATTATGCAATCATGTTAATGCAATCATGTAGCAACTTGAAAGCTGGTTAAGAAACAAATGTTTAGTACTGAATTTAAGACTCAATAAAATAGCCTGAAAAAACTGCCCGTAATAACAAAGTCAAAATTGAAGCCAAAAAGTCTCTGATGCCCCCTAGTGTCTGGATGCGGTACAGTTTTTAACTAATTCATTTAACTCAATAATTCAATAATGTTCTGTGTTTTTAGTTTGATTTGGATCAGTTAAGATAAATGTTTCCAACAATATTTTTTCCTACGATAAAATATATATTTTTATGATAAATAGAAAGATTTCGTTGATGAGGGAGTTAAACGGTGAACTTGGTCCTCAAACACCCGCACACACACACACACACTTCCAACAAACACCTGAAGCATGTTCTGCTGCAAACTGTTCTAGACCATAAAGGGGAGCTCTTTACAGCTTGTCTTATTATGTTTCAGAACTGATATTATAACTAGCGAACCAACATGAGTGCATACTGAAATACACCAATGGATTTTAATGCAAGCTTTAAAAGGACCAAGATAATTGACTCAAACTGAACCAAGAGTAAAGCTAACTATAAAACACAAAGAATACATTTTTACACGGTAGCGGTACATTTTCGCAGGTTAGTGTGTTTTCTATTCTTTCCATACTGTTTTTACATATAGGGTTTTATTTTGGAAATGATCCAGCAATGAACCAAGTGATATTTACTGTAATAACGGCATAGTTGTTGTTGTTTTATGTATTATAGGACGGGATGGCAAGTTATAAAATCTTATATTAGCTTATGATCAATTTAGTGGATGTACAATACGGAGCTTCAGTACAGCTTCAGGTTGAAACAAAGACTCGTTATACACACACACATTTACACATGAATTTCCTAAAAGATCAGACTAGAACCAAGAAAAGTCAGTTATAAATAATAAGACTTTTCACATTAACATCAACGCCACAAAAAACACAATCATTTAACAAGCAACATAAAGCTATAGTTCAATTCAATTTATTTGTATAGCGCTTTGAACAATTGTCATTTTCGTGAAGCATCTTTACACAATCAAAACAATTATTTAAGTTTGTATGGAATGTGAATGTGTATGAATCAAAATAGTCAGATAGTCCCTGATGAACAATCCGACGGCGACAAACTCCCTGAGATGGCAGTAGGAAGAAACCTTGAGAGGAACCGGACTCAACAGGGAACCCATCCTCATCTGGGTGAAATAGAAAGCAGGAATCGATCTGCATTCATACTGTGTGTTGGGTGGCAGGCACTTCAGTATAACAGTTGTTAACAGATGTTAATTGATGTAATATGAGGTCCAGGTAGTTATTGGAGGCTCAGGTAGACTTGTAATAAATTCCAGTCCTGAACTATCGAGCGACTGTAGCCAAGTCCACAGAGAAACAGCTGTCAACATCAGTCAAGGCCAGAACCGTCTTCATATAGTGAACTTGCAGTGATCAGTACTTAAGTTACACATCACAGTAAGCTGGTCAAAGACTCATTTAAACACAATTATATTACATAATTATATTGAATTGCTCTTATAATGTACTTTAATTCCAAACTGTATGCCATATATTTTTCTTATTATTTATTAATTGCATACGTACTTTGATAATTATGAATCATTTTGCGTTTTTCACGAACTGTAACCGTAAATCGGAGTCCAGCTTTAATTAAATTAGGAAGTCTCATTTACAGTACCAGATGTTTATTAGTCAATAATACACGTATGAGAAATCCTCGTGTGTAACTGAAATCTAAACTAACAAAAACCTGCACCAATAGATATTAAATAAAAATCAAAAACGAATCAAAACTTTAATATTTTGATCACTAATCCTATATTTTTACTGGGACCAGTTCATATTTTCACTTTTGCTGAAAACAGCGGTGAAGTGATATACGTCAGTGAATTTTAACGCGCTGGAGTTGTTTAAAGACAAAAGTTCATCTTTATCCGATCTACAGTTTCCATTTCTCATCTCTGATTCACTCTCCGATTACCAGTCAGGTGCCACGGTAAGGTTGGTTTCATATTGGAAATTCGCTACACATTTGAGATTCCCTCAACTATTTCTAAAGAACAGAAATGACAATTTGCATATTTTGACCGATTGATTACAAATTAATATATTGTTAGATGACCTTGCAGCATGCTGGTGCCAAATCTTTCAGAATTATTGGCGATTTATAGCGATGGAGTCACTAAAGGACCGTCTAAAACGCGCATGATCCAGACAACCGTTTTTGATTCCACTAAGTTAACATTAGAATACCTCACAACATATCAAACATATTGCAGTGTTGGTCTACATTATTTGTTTGTTTATTTGTTTGTTTGTGTAATTGATTCATGATTCATTTAATATAATTTTTTTAATAAATGATTGCACAGACAATTATTGTGTCAAGAAAACACAGCTAATTTGTTTTTTAATTACTATTTAACAAATTATTTTAATTGTAAAGTTCTGTATGAACACAAATTTATTTTGATAGTCTATTCTGAGTTGAAAACAATTTACGTAATTACATTAACAAAGTTAAACTTTTTTTGCTATAGAATTTTCACACATAAAGCCACATGGACTCCAATCCAGTCTATAATTGCTACTAACTACAATCATTCACTTTTTAAAATTCAGTTAGATTTATTTTCAATAGCTTTTTCATTGTGTGGGTTACACATGTAAAGCAAATTATACTATAATCCACTCTATTATTGCCACAAACTGCAGTCGAACAGGGAGTGCACTGTATTTGGCTGACGACGAAAGAACTTTCAGAATACACTCAACCTTGAAGAATTTGATTTCTTTGGATTAATTAGTTAGAGAGTTCTGAAGTACAGAAAGACAGACAGACCTGTACATGGGCTTTAACCTGAAATATCATCACTGATTACATTAAAGCTCATTAAATGGTTTTTAGCTTTAAGCTTTTAACTATGACATTTTTTTTCAGAACCGCATCCTGTAATCTGATTTCTATGTTCAACTATAACAACTTTTTACACTTACAGACAAACAAAGTGTTTTCTTGAAGTTCCGCGAGTAGTTTGTGTTAGAAAAGTCAGAAGCATGTTAAATTCTAGAGTTTGTACTGGTGGAACTGGGAGATTTTCACCTGGACCAACGCAGCGTGAACCCTGAGGAACACAGAGTGAGAGTAACTAATGTTTGTCTAAAGTTTCGAATTCTGACAGCTCTGATAAAATCCTGATGAATTATTTATAAAAAAGCAAAGAGTGCTAATGTTTAAAGAATAAGGTGATGATGAGGAGGTGGTAAAAAGAAGAGATAGTGGTTTAAAAGTCGAGTAAAACTGATGCTCTAAGGCTGGGGACAAAAAAATGAAGAACACAAATTCACAAGTCACTGTTTAATCCTTATTGCCTGATAAAAACGAGCATGATCATAATAAGTGTAACCCTAAGTGCATCAAAGTTACTTAAAGGTAAGTAACTTCGATTCATTACATATTCACATATTAGATTTTCGTCCAACTCTGCAACAATTTGTAAAAAAAAAAAGTCACATTTGCAGGAACACGGACAGTTTACTAAACAATTTAATTCCACTGAATTTCTTAAAAATAAAACATTTCCCAAGAGAGACTGTCAACAAAGTACTATTATAAGTTAGTAGTATTATAGGGCACCTTCTGCATCAGTCCCAATAAATCACTGAATATTTAAACAAGAGATCGCCAATATATGTATGTTTAATAATTACTCTACAATGGACCTGTAAAGACCTGCAAAGAACATGTAGGTCTAATAAAAGAAATAGCTCTAAACAGACAACACATGTCACGGTTACTGCTTGCTGGACGAAAGAGAGACATGATAGCAGAGGTGAAAGTGATCAAAAGGATTTATTGAAGACAAAACAGGGAACCAAAAGAACAGACATGAACTGAAACCAGGATAAACTAAACATGGAGCTACACCGAACTAGACATTACAAACAGACGGAGAGACAGCCAGGCTAGGAGACAGACAGACAGACTAGGAGAACATGGACAAACTGAACACAGGAACATTTATAACAAAGCTAATTAGCAACCTCAGTTCAGGTGAGCGCCACATCACCTGACCGAGGTGCATTCTGGGGATTGAAGTCCACCAAAAACTACAAATGAATACAAAAGACAAAATGGAGTCTGTGGGCGCTTTGGCGCCCTCTGGTGGTATCCCCTGACATTACACATCTTCATTGATTATTGTTTTTGAAGAAGACTAGATAACAGTAAAGAGACTGACTTATGATATCGACGCAAAATGTCAAAAATTCTGTGTTTTCCTGTCAATATGGGGTGCTGTTTGTACATTAATGAGGAAAAAAAATAAGTTAAATGGTTTTAGCAAATGTATGTAACATAACAAAAAGTGAAAAAGGAGGTCTGAATACTTTCCGTACCCACTGTACCTAAATCAGATACAACAAAGCCAAAAAATGCAAAACCTGAGCAGCAAACACAGTCAAGGCTGGTTACAGTATGTTACACATTAGCATAGATCTCAGACTCGTCCTCCTTTTGTTGGACATTAGCATAGATATCAGAATCGTCCTCCTTTGCCTGGACATGAGCATAGATATGAAAATTGTCCTCCATCTGCTGCTCCGTGTGGACACTCCTCCTCTCACACAGAGATCTGTTTCTGAGGCGCAAAATGACGTTAATTGTTGTCAATTGACAAAGGAATATTTTTGCATTGCAATTTCAGATCATTTGAGTTTTACCTCCTGCTGTAAATCGCAGCTCCTAAGAAGACTGAGATGACAACAATCACTCCAGCTGTCACACCAACAATCATCCAGATTGACCAACGATTAGAATTTTGAACATTACGAACTGCAGAATCTTCCAGAACCTCAGGATTTTCAGGATAGTACCCTGTTAAAAACACCAGCATTTTACATGTGAATATTTAACTGATCACTTTATTTCCTCCAGTAATCACTCGAGACAGTCAGGAGTGTTGTAAACAGATGGACTCACCATTGACCTGAAGGCTGATGGTTTTAGATCCTGACGCCTCGTTGGTTTTCCAAGTGCAGGTGTAATTCCCAAAATCCCTCACGGTTAGAGCAGGAAAGTGAAGAACGGGTCCTGATGGGTTTAACTGCTCGTTGTTCTTAGACCACACAAACTGTGAGGAACTGTGTGTGCAGTTCACATCACACGTCAGATTTAACGAGTCTCCTTGTTTAAGGGTTCCGTTTCCACTGAGCCTGATTAGTGACACCTTTAAATCTTTTACAGAGAGCAGGAAAGACTCCACGTCACTCAATCAGGATTTCACACACAGATAAACATGTAGTATTAAATAATAACCATCAGATAAATGAGATTTCCTGAATGAATTAAAACTGGACTTAAATTCACTATTAAAATTCAGGAAGGAAAAAAGATGATTGCAATGTTGTTTAATGCACTTCTGTGGTTAAGAAAAAGTAAATAATTCAGATAATGAATATTTTGGACCTTAATTTCAATTTCAGTAAATTTTACCTGAAACTTGTAGATTTATTCCAGGGTCACCTGTCCATCTGCCATCACTCACATTAGTTATAAATCTGAATCTGTACTCTCCAGAATAACTGAACTGTACATTGTGGATTAACAAAGTGCAGTTTGATTTGTCGTCTCCAACGTACTCAAAGTCTGACCTGGTGTTTGATGAGCTGCTATAAACATACGGAGGGTCTGTACACTTTTCTGTGTTTGAGTTCATTGAGCACCAAAGCATTTGTGTCACCTGAATGTTGGGATTTGATGTTGGATAATAATAACTACAGGGAATGGAGACACTGAATCCTCTCACAGCACAGATCGACTTATCAGGATAATTCACACGCCATCCACTGACCTGAGTGAGAACACCTGTGTAGAGAAATACATGGAGATTATTGACAATACTTAACCAAGAGGAAAACACACAAAGGGTTAAGCACCACGGTCAGGTCCACCTCAAACACAGAAGGGGTGGGGTGCCTCAAGTCATGGTGTCCGGAAGCAGAATGGCACCAAAAAAGGAGACCAACCAAAAGCAAATCTTTTCATCATCTCCTGGAATCCAGTGTTTAACGGCAGGCAATACTACAGCATATGAGCCAAGGCTTGTAGGCCATGATATTCATGCTATTTACAGCTGGCTGTGAGGCCCATTGTCTTTCAAGTAAGCTAATACCAAATATGAGCGGGGATTCTTCTCGCATATCTTTAAAAGAATGGCGGAGCAGGAAGCACTCACTAGAGAAGTACAGCAAACCTACATCACCTTCATGAGCATTGAAGCAGCCAGCTACAACCAGTTGAAGTCTGAAGTCCTACCCCACTGTTGGCTCTACTGCTATCAAGCTGGTATTCACAGCTGGACCTACAAACCACAACCACAGGCCCAGGAGATCGTGGAGCGCAAAAAGAGTTGTGAGCCGATGCACCCAACCTCGACCTGAAGGCTACTAGGTTTTCCAAGTCCAGGTGTAATTTACATATTTACTCACAGATAGAGCAGGGAAGTGAAGAACGGGTCCTGATGGATTTAGCTGGTGAGTAGAATGTTCTGGATGCAAGTCTCATGGTCATTCTTTTCTGTTGCTCTAGGAAGCCTCCAAGCTACCTCTTTGACCACTCCTCAATGAGTGACTTTCCCTAATCTGTAAATTTTTCTTTGGCTTCTTTAAGTAAAATGGTGACCTCACCTTTGTCATGCTCCTAGTTAACACAACATCATCGTCTTCTTGCCTGACTTTGAGTCAAACTGCGAAAGATTAGTCTTTTAGCATTTGCGACAGCATGGCATGAAGTTAAACCCCAATAAATGTTCTCTATTTTGGTCCTAATGTAGGTAAACCTTTTGGGTCATAATTTCAAGTCTAACTGAATATTTCTGTTCATACACTCTTGGAACTGCAAGTGTTACTAGAAAAGGTAACATTAAGCAGCAGTATGAGATTTTGCAGTCTATACCCCCTGACTTAGTTGATTACCTTCTGTGAAATGGACACATCCCTTTCTTGTGCCGTTTCCTTTGAAAATTTGTAATACTGGTCAAGAGCTTAAATGTTGTAATATACTGTGTTCACTGGTTTATTATATTCATTATTAATCTGATAAGAAGATTCTATACCCTGTGTGTATAAAGTTGTTGAACTGCAGTACGATGTGTTCGCGTGAGCAGGTGAATGAGCACTAGACCATTGTTACGTAATAGCTGATGTTTACGTAAATAATGTTTATTATGGCAGATAAATTGACGTTTTAATATTTTATTTGTGTGTTCATAAATATTTAGTCATTAGTTTTAATATATCAGGTCATATATCAGGTGAAATATTCAAGAATATCATACAGTATATTTTTTGAACAATTCAAAATAATCCAGTAATAATGCAGCGTGTACTGTACACACTGCAACATCAATCAGCACACAGTTAAAACAAGGTGAGGTTTCATACCGGACAGCGTGAGCAGAATCAGAGCCGAGTGCAGCATCTTCATCTCTTCTTCAGTAAGAACTTCACACACTCGGGTTTGGGTCTGTGCTCATACTGAGTTTACTGACTTGAACAGGATGTGTAAGAACAAAAACAAAACACTCAGAATGGCTATAAACTCAGAAACCACAAGAGTGTCAAAAACACAGGAATAAGAGCCGTGGCCCTTCACACACACACAGACACACACACACACACACACACACTTACATTTTGAGTTTATAATGCACTTACTGTATAATGTCTGTCCACAGTATTTAAACGTTTATCCATCACATATGATCTTGTTGAACGTCTCAGTCCTAAAGCATGGACATTATTATGGAGCTCTGCAGTGAAGATAATAGATAATAGATATACAGAGGAGTGTTCTGAGGTACAATATCATCATGATATTCGGACAAACAACTAACTGAAACAACAGTAATCTATGTGAATAAATAAATAAACAAACCGATCTTTATTTCATCATTTTCATGCCTCATGCTGAGTGATGCATGCTGGGAGGCTCTGTGCGCATTGCACATGACAGTGAGATCTGAGAAGATGAGAACTTAATCATTGTTAGTTCATTTTCTGTCACATGTTCATGTTCTGTTTCCTCCCATGTCTGTGTTTTGGTTTTGTATCTCATGTGTCGTAAATGTTCTCTGCTCTCGCCTGTTTGTGAATTTCTCTTTTTAATTAAATGCCTTTTTTTATCTGCAGTTGCACCCACCCTTACTCCATAATGACATGACATTGTTTCCAGTAGTTTTGCTCAATCAGCTGTGTTTTTTAAATATTTTTTTTATTTTAAAAATGATTTCTTTTGAATTATATATTGGCTTTTACTTTAATGGTCAAGTATGAACGGTTTCATACTTCTTCACAGAGCATAAGATATTCAGAGCACTGGAAAATATTAAAACAGTTTTTACGTCATGGCCTCAACACCACTGCATTAAATGGCTGAGAAATCCTGTCTGGAAAACCGATCTCAGGTCTGCAATACAGAAATGCGTCAGACAATACAGGAGACCCTTGACTACTGATGGGAATCATTCAGATGTCTAATCCACCTACTTGTTAAATTAACTGAACCTTTAAAGATGAACTAGTTACTGAGTTCAACTCTGAGTTTTTGATGCAACCGTAGGGTTAAGAAGAGAAACATGTGTTTGCAGAAAGGTAAAAAATTGAGACTTTGAATAACCAGTAAACAGCCCCTAACCAGTAGACTGGTAGACTGGTAGAGCCGGGTACCAATACTTACAGAGACATAGCTCTCTGTCTCCCACTGGTGTCGTGGAAGGCTGATAGTTATAGTGGATACACTGACTCCTCACAGCACACACTCGCTCAGGACATTCCACAGGATATTCCACATATGGATATTCCATACTCCACACTTGCAGAGCTTTCTTCCAGAAGCTCTGCAAGAGAAAACCTGCAGAATAAGTGTGTAGAGAAATCAGAGAGGATTCCAAACCTGAGGACAAAAAGACTGAAAGCGTCAAACATAATATTATCACGTTCTGTTCTATTAAATGCTGCTCATATATCAAAACGATAGGGTGCGAAGGGTCGGGGCCACCTATGCGGGCCGGCTGGCAGTGATTAACGTTAATAGGATCTCGGGCTATAAAAGCAAGGCGCGGAGTTTAGTCCGGGGTCCGAGAAAAGCGTAACGCGGTGGAGCTCGAGAGTGGCACGCGAGTGGGGAAATGGAATGTGCCCCAGAGACTTTGCAAAAGGACATTGGATTTCCGCCCTTTGATCTCCGCGCTGAGGACAGCGCGGGAAAGAGCTGCACGAGCGCCCACGGCATCCTTCGTTCCCGCGTCGAGCGCGTCCTCGCCGCCGAAGAGGAAAAGGCCGTGAGGAGGACAGCGTTAAGGTCGCCGATCCCAGCCGGGAAACCCGCCCGGCCGGTGGACGCCGCGCCCACAGAGAGCTGGGAGGGGCCAGGCCGGCCATCGACAGCGGGGAGGAACCGAGAGGGAGCTTGCAGGAGCACTGCCTCGCGCGCTCCGTTTGGCCACTCCGCCCACCGCGTGCCCGCATGCCAGCTGGGCACTGCCTCGGACCCTGCACGTGCACACATCATCCCTTCCCTTACTTTCCGTCCTCCCTCCTTTTTCCCTTTCCGTCCCCTATTTATTCCTAATAAATGATCCTTTTCCCCTAAGATCTCGCCTCGTGTCTGTGTTTCATGGTGCCGCCCGTGCAACAATGGGTCGAACCCATTGACTATACAGCGCTATAAAATAGTTGATCATAAGAGTGAGTTTAAGACACCAGGAAATGAACATTGATTATTAATGACTAATTAAAAGTTACTGTACAATCAGTCAGTGTTGTTCATCAGGCATTCTGTTATAATAATCTGGCACTGACTATTTCCCCATGACAATGCATTCATAAATCTTTATGTAAATAACAGTGATTGTGTGTGTGTGTGTGTGTGTGTGTGTGTGTAGCTCAATGATAATGAAATGAGAAGTAAAATTTTAATTACTAAAATGTTCCTGAAATTGCTAAAAATGAAGAAATGTAACGTCAGCGTGTGAGGCTGGATGCAGGATGCAGTTAAAACGTTTACTGAGCAATAAACAAGACATGAACAGTGAGCAAAGACACGGTCAAATAATGTTTCATTCGTTAGAATTAAGTTTTTTTATGTTATTAATATTTTAATAGTATTCAGTAATTATCCTGCAGAAGTAGAAAACTGTCAGGAATTTCAAATTGAAAGTGGTTTGGATTTGTTAAACATTCTTTATAATTGCCGTATAAATCTGTATAAGAATAAGAATTAAAAAAAAGGAAAGATAAAGAGAAACTTTTTCCGGCAGTATATAAACTGAATATAGTTACAGTTGTAGTTTGGATGTGTTTATGTACTGTATGTGTTGAAGGATACATTGGTGCATGAGGCTTCAGCTCATCTTCCTGTTTTAACAGTTTGACACTTTTGTGGTGTTGAAGCCATACTGGGTGTGTTCGGTTCCAAGGAACAACATTTAGTTCTCGCTTCATGACCTCCTCTAAGCCAATCTGATTCTGTGTGTATGTAGGAGTGCCTCTTCAGAGTCAGTTTATAAGCTTTCTCCATCGCCAGAGAAGACTGTGTTGACCTGAGCTTTTCATGTATTTGTTTATTATTTGCACTATTTGTACTATTTACTTCATGGAGTTGCTAAGACCACGGCGTAATATTTTTCCACCTTCTTCATTTAAAAAAATTAAATGACTACAGGAAGTCCCTCAGTTTCGAATGAGTTCCGTTCTGGAAAAAATAAAAAGAACGACAGACAAAGTGAGTCTTATACACCTTTGACACAAATATACAATGTAATGCATGAAAAAAACAAAACAAAAGAAAAAAAAAAATCATTTTGTCTCAGCGCTGTATTGGACTGTGAACTCGGTCTTGTTGAGGATATTCGGAGGTTAGGATTATTCAACTTCAAGACAGATTTACAAGACATTTTCTATCATCGTGCTCCTGGTCTGATTCATTGAAACCGACGAGGTATCATCACCCCCCCCCCCCCCCCTCCCCCAGCCGCTTCCCCATACACACACACACACACACACACACACACACGTACAATATACCAGACTGTACATTTTATACTGTACATTCACTTACACATTGACAATATTGTATAAAATTGGAAATATTGGTATCTGGTGCACTACAGTGTCTATTTCTTGTACAATACGCGTGAGCTACTACCGGGATCTGTTAGCATCTGCGGAAATTTGTAACCTGAATGTTCAGAAGTCGGGGACATTTTGTTTTTTTTATTATTAAGAGAAAGAAGCATTAGGAAAAAGTTTAATAATGTATTTTATTCTTATCTGATTTTAAGGGTTGCGTGTGTGTGTGTGTGTGTGTGTGTGTGTGTGCGCGCGTGTGTGTGTGTGTGTGTGTGTGTGAGTGCGTAAAAGACAGCATGTGACCTCTGCTGCCTTTCCTTTCAGACTTGACACTCTGAGCTTGTGGCTAAATCCGTTATGTTCTCTTTATCAGGGAAGTGCTTTCAGTTCTTACATATTTATGACCGAGTCAATACACACACACACACACACACAGAGACCCAACACTGAGAGTGTGAAGTTCTTACTGAAGAAGAGATGAAGATGCTGCACTCGGCTCTGATTCTGCTCACGCTGTCCGGTATGAAACATCATCTCACTCTTACACAGAATTATTGTTCAGAGTTTTAACTGTGTGCTGATTGCAGTGTGTACACTCAGTTACACTTGTTACATACACACACACACACACACACACACACACACACACACACACACACACACAATGTTATACTGACTGATAATGATGAAAACATTAGGTTTCAATCTGATGAAGGATTTTAATAGGATCAATAAGCAAGTTTCAGTTTTCAACAACAGAAGATATTCATCAAGTCAAGTCAAGTCGGCTTTTATCGTCATTCCAACCATATACAGTTCAGTACACAGTGAAACGAAACAACGTTCCTCCGGGACCAGCGTGCTACATACTGTAGATACAACAACATAAATTTACAACACAAATTTTTACATTTTTAAGTTAACCTGAAAAAAAAAAATAATAATAATTCTATACAAAAAATACACAATAGACAAAGCGCACGTGCAAATGTGCAAACAAACAAACACAACAATGTAACACATCACAGTTCTTTTTTTTTTTTTTTTTTTGATGAAGTATGAGTTGAGGTAGTGGGAAGAGCAGCAGTAAACAATTGACATTGTGACAAGAATATAGGGTGTAAATGGCGAGTGAAATTCATATTGTGCAAAAATCAACAAAATAAGACTTTAAAGACTTCTAAAATAAGCACTGTCAAGATCATGACATTACATATGTCATATATTTTCAGGGTAACTGACACTACAACATCTGAAAAAAACACAGTGAACAGTTTTGCCTGTATAATGTATATCTGAAACGCTCATATATTCGAGGATAATTAAATGTATTTAAGTGAAACATTTCTGTTAGGGACCTCCACTAGAGGTCACTGTTTCTGTCTTGTAGTTTTTGTTGGTCGACTCAGTTTCCCAGAAGGCACCTCAATCAGGTGATGAGTGCTCACCTGAACTGAGGTGCCTCATTAAAGTTTCTATAAATAGCAGTTTGTTCTGGGAAACTGGGTCGAGCATTGTTTGTTGGTATATTTTGCTGTTTTTGTACATACCGTCATGTGGGCATTGCTTTTTGTTTGTTTCTTTGAGTTTATATTTTAGTTATATTGTTTTACCTTTGTTTTTCTAGAGGGCTCTATTGTTTGTTTACTGTATGTTCCTTGTTCTAGTGGATTCATGGAGCTGTTCTGTTCAGTGTTTAGTTAGGCCGTGTCTCCTCCTGTTTAAGTACTGTTCTGTCTTCTGGTTTAATCCTTTGTGTGTAGCTTCCCTTGTATGTGTAGCCACATGAGGGCTTAGCCGCTAGCAGGGTTAGCCGCTAGTAGGCCTTGATGGCTAGTAGGGTTAGCCCCTAGTAGGGTTAGCCTCTAGTGGGATTGACTGCTAGTGGTTCTGGTTGCTAGTAGGTTAGCCGCTAGTTTGGTATAGCCTCATGTGTGCCTTTCCTTTTGTGTTCCAGTTCCGGTCCCCTAGTTCAGTACTAACCCGGTTAGCCACTAACTCCATTAGCTACTAACCTGGTTAGGTCAGCATCCAGTGTCCCCAGCATTCCATGTAGCTACTAACCCAACTAACCCAGCCAGTCTAGTCCCGTCTCTAGTCCCGTCTCTAGCCTCTGTGTCCCTGGTCCCGTCTCTAGCCCTGTTTCTAGTCTGTGTTCTGGTCCTGTCTTGTCCTGTGTTGGCAGTCTGTGTTCTGTCCCATGTCTTGTCCTGTGTCTCCAGCCCTGTCTCTCCTGTCTAGCCTCGTCTCTCCAGCCCTGTCTCTCCTGTCTAGCCTCGTCTCTCCAGCCCTGTCTCTCCTGTCTAGCCTCGTCTCTCCAGCCCTGTCTCTCCTGTCTAGCCTCGTCTCTCCAGCCCTGTCTCTCCTGTCTAGCCTCGTCTCTCCAGCCCTGTCTCTCCTGTCTAGCCTCGTCTCTCCAGCCCTGTCTCTCCTGTCTAGCCTCGTCTCTCCAGCCCTGTCTCTCCTGTCTAGCCTCGTCTCTCCAGCCCTGTCTCTCCTGTCTAGCCTCGTCTCTCCAGCCCTGTCTCTCCTGTCTAGCCTCGTCTCTCCAGCCCTGTCTCTCCTGTCTAGCCTCGTCTCTCCAGCCCTGTCTCTCCTGTCTAGCCTCGTCTCTCCAGCCCTGTCTCTCCTGTCTAGCCTCGTCTCTCCAGCCCTGTCTCTCCTGTCTAGCCTCGTCTCTCCAGCCCTGTCTCTCCTGTCTAGCCTCGTCTCTCCAGCCCTGTCTCTCCTGTCTAGCCTCGTCTCTCCAGCCCTGTCTCTCCTGTCTAGCCTCGTCTCTCCAGCCCTGTCTCTCCTGTCTAGCCTCGTCTCTCCAGCCCTGTCTCTCCTGTCTAGCCTCGTCTCTCCAGCCCTGTCTCTCCTGTCTAGCCTCGTCTCTCCAGCCCTGTCTCTCCTGTCTAGCCTCGTCTCTCCAGCCCTGTCTCTCCTGTCTAGCCTCGTCTCTCCAGCCCTGTCTCTCCTGTCTAGCCTCGTCTCTCCAGCCCTGTCTCTCCTGTCTAGCCTCGTCTCTCCAGCCCTGTCTCTCCTGTCTAGCCTCGTCTCTCCAGCCCTGTCTCTCCTGTCTAGCCTCGTCTCTCCAGCCCTGTCTCTCCTGTCTAGCCTCGTCTCTCCAGCCCTGTCTCTCCTGTCTAGCCTCGTCTCTCCAGCCCTGTCTCTCCTGTCTAGCCCTGTCTCATCTCTAGTTCCCCAATGTGTCTTAGTTAGCTTCAGCTCCATGTTTCCTCATCCCCAGTTCTCTCTGTCGGTTCCCTGTGTCAGCTCCTGGTTCCCTGTGTCAGCTCCTGGTTCCCTGTGTCCAGTTCTTGTCCCTGTGTTAGCGCGCCGTTCCCTGTGTTTTTCCTGAGCCCTAGTTTTAGTTTGAGTTTGTTGTTTTGGTTCCTTTGTTTGTTTGTGTCTGTTTTGAGTTTTGATAATAAAGACTCTTTCTGTTTAAAACCCCTCTGCCTTCATGCCTACCTATATGCCCACGGCAACAACATCAGCCGGGTCTACCCAGCACCACCAGCTAGACCCATGACAATTTCCAGCTGTGTTTTGTTTTAATATTTATAATTTTTGCTTACAGCTCATGAGAATCAGAAATGCAAAATCTCTACATCATAGAATATTCCCATAACTAATATTTTAGGGAATAATCTCTAAAATTCCCTGAACCTTATAATGTTCATTTATGCACTCAGTGCTTGACTGGGGCTCCTTCAGAACAAACTGCTGTACTGTTTCAATATGACATGGCCTTGAGGTGATCAGCCTGTGGCACTGCTGAGGCCTTATTGAAGACCAGTTTGCTTTGATAACCACCTTCAGCTCATCTGTATTGTTGGGTTGGTTGTTTCGCATCTTCCTCTTAAAAAATCACCCACAGACAATCAGGTAAAGAACGTTTGCTGGTGGGTTGGCAATACACCATTAGTATAATAGACCACCTTCAGCACAGTGTGATGGTGAATTAATGTGTGGAAATAAACCACATTTTTACAGTTTGGATCCTGGAATATAGCAGTGCCATCAGGGACAGAAAATCCGCATAAACATGATGTCATTTGATATATTTAGGTCACTGGCTGACTTCATGTTATTTCCACATAACGTTGCTGAGTTGTATACACTATGTATGATGGTGTATCACTTCTTGTGCTTTAATTATGTGCTAAAAAGCAATAGCAATGGATAGCTTTTAATCATTGCTTGATGCAGGACAATATTTTAACCCTCCTGAAACACAGTAACATCTTGGGTCAGGGTTAAAAGCATTGTGCTAGCTGAAAATGTAATCACTGCATTTGCATGATTGTCTAATTACAGACCATTGATGCTTTATATATTTAAATCTAAATAGTAATTAGCAAAATATGTAAAAAAAAAAAAAATTAAAAAGCAAAATTTCTACATCTTTCTACAGTATTTCTAACTTTTTGCTTGGAGGCAGCTTTGCACACACTTCATGTAGGGTTGTAATCTGGCATGATTTTCCAAGAAGTCTTGAAAGAGTTCTGATAAACAGTATGTTGGGCAAATATCTGCTGTATGTACAGGTATAAAAGTACAGTATAGAAATATATTGTCTTCAGTGAAATAATAAGAATTACAGATAAACACATGAACTTAAACCAGCAACATATAAAACAGTATATCCGTGTAATCTCCTTTATTCTCCATGTATTTCTCTACACAGGTGTTCTCACTCAGGACAGTGGATGGCGTGTGAATTATCCTGATAAGTCGATCTGTGCTGTGAGAGGATTCAGTGTCTCCATTCCCTGTAGTTATTATTATCCAACATCAAATCCCAACATTCAGGTGACACAAATGCTTTGGTGCTCAATGAACTCAAACAGAGGAAGGTGTACAGACGCTCCGTATGTGTATAGCAGCTCATCAAACACCAAGTCAGACTTTGAGTACGTTGGAGACGACAAATCAAACTGCACTTTGTTAATCCACAATGTACAGTTCAGTTATTCTGGAGAGTACAGATTCAGATTTATAACTAATGTGACTGATGGCAGATGGACAGGTGACCCTGGAGTGACTCTACAAACTGCAGGTAAAATTTACTGAAATTGAAATTAATGTACAAAATATTCATTATCTGAATTATTTACTTTTTCTTAACCACAGAAGTGCATTAAACAACATTGCAATCATCTTTTTTCCTTCCTGAATTTTAATAGTGAATTTAAGTCCAGTTTTAATTCATTCAGGAAATCTCATTTATCTGATGTTTATTATTCAATACTACATGTTTATCTATGTGTGAAATCCTGATTGAGTGACGTGGAGTCTTTCCTGCTCTCTGTAAAAGATTTAAAGGTGTCACTAATCAGGCTCAGTGGAGACGGAACCCTTAAACAAGGAGACTCGTTAAATCTGACGTGTGATGTGAACTGCACACACAGTTCCTCACAGTTTGTGTGGTCTAAGAACAACGAGCAGTTAAACACATCAGGACCCGTTCTTCACTTTCCTGCTCTAACCGTGAGGGATTCTGGGAATTACACCTGCACTTGGAAAACCAACAGAGCGTCAGGATCTAAAACCATCAGCCTTCAGGTCGAGGGTGGGTCCGTCTGCTCACAACACTCCTGAATGTCTCCAGTGATTACTGAAGGAAATAAAGTGACTCGTGTTCAGTTAAACATTCTCATGTTAAATAATCTTCCTCTTATTTATCATTTAAAGATCCGCAGTCAACCTGGATGATAGTTTTAGTGACAGCTGGAGTGATGTTCATGGTGTTCGCTCTCCCAGCTGTGATTTACAACAGGAGGTAAAACTCTGCATGTTTCCACACATTACAATCTACACAGTGAGAAATAAAATCACATCCTGTGTTGGACTTTAATCGAGTCTCAGGATTCAGTTTCAGTTGTAGATTTTTCGCTCTACTTGATACCAGTTGAAGTGGAGTTTACTGCAATATTTAACACACACAGTATTGTTCCTGACTCTGTTTAAATGAGATGTATGAGATCACAGTGTGTATTCTAGGGCGTGTCCATGTGCACTGTGTGTTTTCCTGCTTCTATTAGGAGGAAGTTTAAAGCTGCAGAAGAAAACAGGAGGGAAAGTGGAGAGAAAACACAGGTATGAGCCTTTCACACAACTTTATTTATACATTTTAATACGTACATAATGTAATATTTTGGACCATGGTGACAACTTACCTTAAAAACATTATAAACTATTTGTTTAAAAACACCTTAAATGCATTTATTTATGCCTTGATTGCTTTTTTGACAGTTTAGGGATCCTCATGTTTTTTCATTAGAACCGGTGATGTGTGTGGTGTGTGTTTACAGACAAAGCCACAGTTACACCAAGTTTCTCAAGATACTGATGAAAAAACGTTGAACAAGGAGGAAGCGACTTACACATCTGTCCAAAAGAAAGCAAAGACCAAAGGGTAAAAAAATAATAATAAAATAAAATAAATAAATAAACAAACAAATGAAACAATATAAGAATTATATGAACATAAACTCTGGGAGCTGTGTTGTTTTCTCTCTCTCTTCAAGGTCACAGGTCACAACGCAGCTAAGCCAAGTTCCTCAGTCTGATGAAGACGTGTTAGATGAAGGAGGAGTGATGTATGTGTCTGTGTGCGTCAAACCCAACAAACCAAGCAAACAGTGAGCATGAAAACACCAAACTTTACTAAAGAATTGTTTCAGAAAGTACCGTGTGTTCGGCTGAAGCAGTAACAGATTAAATTAACAGAGAATTGTAGAAGAGTTCATTCTCCCCCACTCATCGTCTATACCGCTTTATCATGTATTTTGGGTCACGCGAGACCTGGAGCCTATCCCTGGATGGGGTGCCAATCCATCGCAGTGCAGTGTTCATTGTCTATTTAGCAAATAAATCTCAAATACATTACTTTTTTTTATTATGTTCATAATTAGTTTAATGCTCTTAAATGGAATGGAGTGTGTTCCTGTTCTCAGTGACGTTATCGCAGTCGTTTCCTCACCAGCCTCTCTTATATCTTTAAATGTAAGTGTGTTAGTGAGAAAGCACAAAGTGTGGTGTAAAAGCAGTCTAACATGCAGAATGTGTGTGTGATAAGCAGGTGTGTGCGTGTGTGTGTGTGTGTGCGTGTGTGTGTGTGTGTGTGTGTGTGTGTGTGTGTGTGTGTGTGTGTGTGTGTGTGTGTGTGTGTGTGTGTGTGTGTGTGTGTGTGTGTGTGTGTGTGATTTCAGGCGTGTCCACACTGAGCAGCAGGAGGAGGACGATTCTGTAATCTACAGCTCTGTGAAAACGGCCTGATGATGCTTTCACACCTCATTCACCCACAGTGCAGATGAGTTTTATTTACTTCTCATCATAACGCCTGGGATGTTTCACACACATGGAACTCATTATGGTTTAACACTCGCTAATATCACAGTAAGTGTCAGTTTATTTACTGTAAACATCCTGTCTGAAGTTGTGAGGCCACGCCCCCTTACACCAAGCACTTACTGTATAATAAAGGACAAAGCGACGCGTCTGCATTAAATATATAAGATGTGTGTAGTCGGCTACGTTTAGTGCATCAACCATGTGTACATCATGAAGACACGCCCACCTGTGTGATTCATACAGAGAGCCCTTATCCTGTGGGATTTTGTTCAGAATCACTACAGACGTCCTCACACACCATTACTGAAGTCCAGAAAACTAATCCCGTCCGAATACGGCTTTAGAAACAGGATTTTCTGATTCTGATGTTGATCATTACCATTTAATGCAGGGAGTTTTTAATGATATAAAATCCCGGCACTGCCGAGCTGCCACTGATGGATTCATCAGCAAGTTTTTAAACTTCATCTACTCGCTCATCTACGCATCAACGTTTCTTTGAATACAATTGTATGACCAACGAGGAAATGTAAGTGATTGTTTGAGCCCTTAAGTTAGGTTTGTTGAGCCCTTTAAACATATTGCAAAAGTAATATTTAGGTTGTCTTTTATGTAAAAGGTAATGAAAATTATATAATACGTACAGTATATGCTCGGGTGCTTCATTTCATCCATAATTTGTTATTTATTAATGAACACAAAAACAGCAATCAATGAGCACACAGTAATATGATGACAATGATCATACTTGCCTGCTATGGTTTAAAATATAAATAAAAAATGTATTATTGTATAGTATATTGGTTGAGTGTAGAAACAATAGAGTGTACGTACGTTCATGACTTTGAATACAAAGATATGGAAGCAGGGAACAATATCGCCACCCAGTGGTGCAAATCTGAACCTTCGTCCTGTGTTTAGTTTTGTTCTGTCTTCATTTACTGAGCTGTTGTAATAAAGCGTCTGGTAAATCAGGATACTCTGGTTCTGAATTCATTACTGCGCTTTCAACATCATCCTTCTGTAAAAAGAAAAAAATCATCTGGTTCACCACCTTAAAAACCATTTTGTTGTTCTCAAACTTTAATATAAAACAAGTCTGAGCCCTTAAAATGAAAGTTCTGTAAATAAAAGACATGGTTTAACACAAGGACACTGGAAGTGTGTACTCAATATGCCGCATGTACACAAGTGTGTGTTAGTGTTACAGGCACAAAATGAAACACTGTGTTCAGACTTGTGCCGCAAATGTAATGGATTTTATCTGTATGAAAATAATATAATGACGTTGTTTAGTTCATACGTCAATACCACAGAATTGATCAGATACTTCCTTCTGACACGTGTACTGGCGGAATTAACTCTGAAATATTTTTTTAAAACTGACAGCGCCCTCTGCTGGACATTCCTCATAGCATTGGTACCTATTTATACAGTGGACCTTTGGATTGCAAGGATAATTCATCCCGGAAGCGTGCTTGTATATCAAAATACTCATATATCAAAGCAAATTTCCCCCATAAGAAATAAGGAAAACTCAGATCATTTGTTGCACAACCCAAAAAAAATACATATCCAAAAATAATTAATAAAAAATATAAAGTAAAAATTTAACAAATTAACCTGCACTTTACCTTTCAAAAAAGTAAAAATAAGTGTTTTTGTTAGTGTATGAGAGCACACATGCTGTGTACTGTATGTGTGTGTGAAACTAAAGTAAGATAACAGGAGAAATGACTCCCCCCTCTCGTCTTAGACAGTAGAGGTTCACACACGCACACGCACACACACACGGAGACACTGTTTTATCAAAAAGCTTCTTTAACAAGGAACATCTCTAATGACACTTGAGTGCATCCACACACTAACAAAATCACTGCTGTAACGTAAAAGTAAGACCAAAGGCACTTTACCTAAGAAATCACGCACGACAGAACAGTGTTTTTGCTGTTAGTGTGTGTGTGTGTGTGTGTGTGTGTATATAGCAGTATATATATACTGCTATATACATACTAAAAAAATCAGTGCTTTTTGACAGTGAAAGAGAAACAGGAACTTTCACAAGGAAGATCTCTATAAAACACACACAGAAGGTCACAGTGTTATAGTAAACAGTACACGCATGCACAGATGTTGATTAAGCGAGTGACACGCATACTGAGACCGAGCATGGGAGACGATTACCCACAATTCCACAGTGTGAGTGAGAAGAACCATTGGCTCAGTTGTGATCATGTGACGCTTGGTGTCAAAATAAGAAGCACATGTGTGATCCATGATACTCGAATATATAAGTAATATATATATATACTCATATTATACTCGTAAATCAAGACTCACTTGTTTAACAAGGAAAAATGTATTTAAAATATGCTTGTCTTGCGGAAAGCTTGCAAACCGGGTTGCTCGCATTCCAAGGTACCACTGTACATAACTTCAGTATTATGAACTTGACAATAACATAAAAAACTATGACATTACAATATCTGCATGTTACGAACTGATTAGATTAGATTAGATTGAACTTTATTGCCATTGAAAAGCCAATGAAATGCAGTTAGCATCTAGCCAGGAATGTATAAGTGGCATGTTTACAATAAATTACAAATTAGGATTTACAGCTATGGGGTGATATGTAACCCTTTCCCATCTATATAAAACCCTTTATGTGGCGGCGATACAGCATCTTCATCTCTTCTGCAGTAAAGTCTTCGCACACTATGTACTACTGTATTTATACTGTATACTCGGTTAAATTGTTGATAAGATGTGAGAACTAAAAACATTCTCTTGAAAAACAAAAGTGCCAAAGTACCCAGCACTGCTGCAGCACCACAAGAGTGTCAAACATTTATTACAGGAAGATGAACAGAGGCCTCATGCAATGTGTGTGTGTGTGTGTGTGTGTGTGTGTGTGTGTGTGTGTGTGTGTGTGTGTGTGTGTGCGTGTGAACAGTGCACGAGGCTTCTGTTCCTGTCAGATTTCACACTTGTGGTGTCTACAGTCGTTTAATACTTAGTGATCATGAACATAAAGAAAGTCGAAAGTGAAACCAACGTCTCTGCGCAAGATGAGATTTCACTACTTTAGGTTGTGGGGAGGGCGGCACGGTGGTGTAGTGGTCTTGCACCGTCCGGGTTCAATCCCCGGCCAGGCTCGATTCCCGACTCTGTGGAGTTTGCATGTTCTCCCCGTGCTTGGTGGGTTTCCTGCGGGTACTCCGGTTTCCTCCCACAGTCCAAAGACATGTAAGTTAGGCTAATTGGCGTTTCCAAATTGCCCGTAGTGTGTGAATGAATGAGTGAGTGTATGTGTATGTGTGTGTGTGTGTGTGTGTGTGTGTGTGTCTGTGCCCTGCGATGGATTGGCACAGTCAATCCTGTGCCAATCAGCCCTGTCCAGTGTGTACCCTGCCATGTGCCCCAAGTCTCCTGGGATAGGCTCCAGGCCCCCGTGACCCTGAATACAGGATTAAGTGGTAATGATGATGAGTGAGTGAGTGAGTGAGTGAGAGTGAGGTTGTGGGGAGGAGTGCAGATATGACTGTCCCTAGTGCACAGCCCAGACTAAGGCGTAGTGACTTGAGATCCTGCGAACACAGTCTTATTCAGTGACATCAGTATCTGGGGCTTTTTTGAGGTCAGGGTGCTCAAAAGGCATGCACACAAGTTCAATCATGGAATAATTTTAATGCTGGTTTGAAAACAAGAGTTTCACGCATTATCTGTATAATTAATGCCAAGCTCTTAGTTACAGTAGTTAAGTAAAAAATCCAGAAAGAACTTCTCATTACTATAGAAACACTGGTACCCATTAAATAAAATAGCAAATATTTTTCTTTTTTAATTAATGTAGTTTTTTTTTTAATCAATAACCAAAGTAGTAGTTCAGACATTATGCTCTCTTCTGAAATAACTGCAAGCCAAGTCCATTTAACTAAGTCGAATTTAAGACTCAATAAAATGGCCACATCAAACTGGCCATAAAAACAGGGCGTCAAAACTGAAGCCAAAAAGACTCTGATTCCTGAGCCAAACTTCATGAAAAGTTATCTACACAAATTAATCTCAGGAATAATGTTATGTTGTAATAAATAATAAAACATTTCATCACATTAACATCAAGGCACAAAAAAAGATTTTTAATTTAAAAAATACCATAAAGCTATAAAACTCGCTACAGTTCCGCATGCGTGACCCAGGTATAACCATGAAACCAAGGATGGGCGTGGCATAGCAGAGATTCAATGTATGATTTTTTAATGATACAATGAGTGTTTTAGCACAGTAAGCAGGGTAACATAGGTAAGTAGCAAGTTAAGAAAAGAGGAAATTATGAGGGATGTTCAAGTCAAACCGGGACCTGTGATGAAATTTCTGCTGAATGAAGGCATAAAGGTGACGTTTACAGAGGATTTCAAGCACAATACGGATGCAACTCAAAAGAATCCCAGACATGAGTATTTATAGCTGTGTTAACTGGCTGATGTCTGGAATTCTTTAGTCGTCTTGCATCTATTTTGTTCTTTCTTTCTTTTGTTTGTTGCTAAAGTTTAGAATGCTTTTAGTACATAACCAAGCTGCACTCTAGGAAGTGAAGTCCGGAAGACACTGAAACTGCAGATCTGAAGCATAATCTGCAGTCCGGGGACACTTACTGAAAATGCACAACCACCCTTGTGGGATGATAGTGACTATCGGATGGTTAGCAGTAATTTATAAGTAGACTGAAAATCTCTGCCTGAGCCATAATAAAGCCATAATATCTGATCATGTTACTCTGTACCGTGGAGTGTGGAGTGACCTACAACATTCAATAATTATACATTCAATAATTATTGTATAATAGAGTATAGTCCTAAAATCTGAGGTGATGAGTCAACATTTTTTTAAATAATGTGATTTGTTCATTTTTTTCTTTACAAATGATATTTATTCAAAATAAGATTCCATTGTTTTTATTAATACATGTCTTTATAATGTCTTATACCACAGCACTACCTTACTATTACAGCAAACCCCAAAAGTTTAAACTTATGTAACTTTTCCATCCAATTAAATCATATACTGTAAATCCAGTGCAAAGATTTTTTTAACCTTCACCATTATGTTCAGATGTCATAAATGAATGAAATAAATTCTATGATACGAACTGCGATTTCAGCATACATAATGCATAAACTTTACTAATTTTATTAGTTTATTGTTACTTGCTTTATATAATCACTTTACGCTATCTCAATTCTATTAAATAAATAGTCATAAACGCTACATTTTCAAACATTTATTGCATTGTAATTGCTCCTTGAGTCAAAAGCAACATCCACCCACTCACTCACTCACTCATCATCTATATGGCTTAATCCTGTATTCAGGGTCACGGGGAGTCTGTCCCAGGAGACTTGGGGCACAAGGCAGGGTACGACAGGGGGCACTACTGGGCTCTCACCAGCAAAGTATCCAGGTGACCCAGTCCTCCTTCAGTCCCAGTACACACTCCACATCATGAACCCCGACTCCCTAACCCGCAAGCTTTCAACGGTGAACCTGGAACCTGCCACTCCTTCCTGTTGCAATGTCCTCTTTAGTTGGAGGTCCAAGTGTCCTTCTTCCCTACTAAATGCTTAAGGGTGGCTTTTGTGATGACGCTCCTCACCGACCGGGCCCGAGAATGGGGAACTGCAGTTTGGGACGTTAATGACCCATGCTGTTCTTCTTTTAAATCACTCAAAAGGTGAGATGAAGAGGGTGCTCGACCGCTACTACTCTGGCCGAGAGGCAGCCAGACGCCCACTGGAGCTTCGTCAAGGGTCTCGTTCTACCTACGATTATGCCATTAAGTGCCGGACTCTGGCGGCCTCGGCAAACTAGGACACCCAAGCACTTTATGATGCTTTCTTCCACGATCTCTCTGAGGATGTTAAGGACCACCTAATCAGCCAGGAATTTCTCAGCGACCTGAATGGCCTCATGGATTTAGCTGGACGCATGGACGCTCAACTGACACAGAGGCGTCATGCTCGAACCTCCTCTGCACCTACGTCTTCTGCCCCATCCATGCAGCCACCCAGCCCTGCCTCTTTGCCAAGCCCCGTCCAGTCTCTGAACCCATGCAGGTGGGCCGTCTCTACTGTGGCCAAACAGGCCACTATCACTTCCAATGCCCATTAAAAGCAAAGCCCCTCCAGTGAACCTAGGGGCCCTGGAGGGCCCAATAATCAACTGTTCCCCTAGTGCACGCCCACTCCTCTCAGCATTTATCATAGTACTAAGCAAAGCTCACATGGCTCCTGCACTAATTGACTCCGAATCAACCAGACCCTTATCTCCACTACTAAGGTCAAGGAACTTAACCTCCCTACGTAAGTTCTGGAGAACCCTTGATGGAACCCCCCTGCCTGGCATCACCCAACAGACGGCCTGATAACCCTACATGTGTCTAGCAACCATATCCCGAAGAGATGTCCTTCTTGGTCATGCAGAACACCCATTCACCTTTGGTTCTCAGACCCCATGGTTGACTCCTCACAACCCTCACATTGCCTGGGCCAAAAACACCATTCTGGAATGGAGTCCTCTGTGCTTGTTTTCCTGTCTAAAGTCAGCTCACTGTTTATCAGTCACGTTCTCTGACAGTGAGGAGTTTCTCGACCTTTTAGCTGTCCCTCCTGACTATGTTGACCACAAGCAGGTCTTCAGCAAGTTGCAGGCCCTCTCCCTACCACCCCACAGACCTTATGACAGTGCTATTGACATCCTTCCGGGCTCCACTCCTCCTAGAGGGAGACTGTATTTGCTGTCGTCACATGAGAGAAAGGCTATGGACAAATATCTCTGAATCCCTGAAGTGAAAAAGAATCAAGGATTCTTCAGGATCAAGAAAGGGGATGAGTGGAAGACTGCCTTTAACACCCCATCAGGACACTACGAGTACATGGTGGTGCCGTTCGGTATTGCCAACGCCCCGGCCATTTTTCAGCCTTTGGTCAATGACGTTTTTAGGGACTTCTTGAACATTTTGGTATTTGTCTATTTGGGTGACATTCTGATTTTCTCCCACTCCCTAGAGGAACACAGAATGCACGTTAACCAAGTCCTACAGAGGTTTTGTGAAAACCAACTTTTTGTAAAGGCAGAGAAGTATGAGTTTCATTGTCGGACAGTCTCCTTTCTTGGCTTCATTATCACCCTTTTTATGGTCCAGCTGGACCCAGCTAAGGTAGAAGCCCAGGGCAGCCACTCGAAAGGATCTCAGGGGCTTTCTTGGGATCGCAAATTTCTCGTAAATATATATAATAAATTAATTAATAAAAAATAAACATTGTCAGTTTTACTGAATGTATATTTAGGTCCTTAAAAATGTCAAATACAAACCTGGAAATCTTTGATGACTGTTGTCATGTACTCATTGAGATACACAGACTCTTCATGACACAGTCTCGTTTGATGTGTATGTCATCACACAAATTTTTTTTTTGACAAAATTAGACATTGTCTAATGTCAATCAATGGCATAATAATAAAAACTGATTGTAGTTTGATCTTTGTAATAACTATAAAAAATAATGAATGGGCCTTCGAGTGGCGCAGTGGTAAAGTGCTCGCCCTATCATCTGGAGATCACTAGTTTCCCGGGTGATGCTGTAAACTCTTGCAGCCGGAGGTCTAGAAAGAGCTGATTAGCCAAGCTCTCTCAGAGGGGAGGAATGAGAGGTACTTAGAGCTCCCACATTAATCACGACTCTACAGCCAATCAGGGGCATCTGTGAGCTCACGCAAGTGGAAGGAGCGGATAGCGCTGTCCTCTGAGTGTGTTACTCCGCCCCCCACGGTGCGTAAGCGAGCAGTTCAAAAAGAGGAGGTCGGCTGGCGTCACGTGGTTCAGAGGGAACACATGATAGTCTTCGGCCCTCCCGGCTGAGTGGTAGTAGTAGCCTTAATGTGGGAGCCCCTAGTGATGGGGAGGAATTAGACACGACTACATTAGGGAGAAAATCAGGAGGGAAAAAAAATGAAATGCAAAATTACCACACCTTGTCAGCAACTGCCATAATGCATGAAATCTTCTGTCCAGAAGCACCTCCTTTGCCACTGAAAGACTTATGTAGATTACCAGTGTATTTGTCCAGCTACACCAAAAACTTTGACAGAAGTGGCACAGTTGTAATCTGTATGAATTCTGCATTTCTCTAAGAGGAAAAGGAAAATGGAGATAATGACATATAGGTGTGGTGTGAAGGAATTTATTGAAATGTACAAAAAAATTATTATGTAAATATCAATAACACTTACCTCACTTACTGTGAACAGCGCAGGCCACGTGCTTTATAAATCAGAGACCAACTTTAACCAACTTGTTATGTTTCTTTTTCACTTCAGTTTAAAGAGCAGTTCTTCCCTTCTCCAGGGAAGGAACAGGAATGCTTGAGCAGGAAGGTGAATCAGTCTCTTGAATGCAGGAATTACAGTCATCAGAGAGAAAAAGTCCTTATCCTGGTACTGGAGCCGAAACATTTGCTTCACCCCAAAAACCGTCATTATTTTATGGACAAGATCATTAACATACTTTGGGATTCGACTCTTAAAATAAGTGTAAACTTTCTTGCATCGTCATCTCCACCAAAAACAATCCTCAGAATGACTGGACTCGACATTTTTCTCTTCTTTTCTAAAAAAAGGGAATGAGGCAGACTATGACATGAATGAGTAATACAATTTGCACTGTAATTTATTTTAAATAAAAGAACACTTAATACATCCATTAACTTAAATGATAATTTAAGTGAAGAAATTAAAGAAATGAGGCTACAAGTCACTGGATTTCACCACACCTATCAAGAGGATCCAGGCACATGCCACTCCTTGATCTCCCAGTGCTCGTTGATCTTCAAGCTGCAGACCTCCAAATTCACCATAGAACGTTCCAAGGTGACGTGCATGATCATGCTCCTCTCAGGACAGGACTAGGAGTGGAGCACTGCACACTGGGATGTCCAAGACCCATGTTGTTCCAACTTTGAGGACTTTTCTAAGAAGATAAGGAGGGTGTTTATCGTGCATGGCCTGGCAGAGAAGCTGGACGTAAATTACAGAAGCTCCCCCAGGGTTCTCATTTGGCTTACAACTTCGCCATTAAGTTTCGGACACTGGCTATCTCTAGTGGGTGAACCGATCAGGCATTGTGCGACGGGTTCTTCAAGGGCCTGTCGGAGGCACTTCAGAATGAGCTAGTCTCCTGGGAGCTTCCCCCCCCCACCCTGCTCCAAGAGCTAATGGATCTGGCTTGGCCTGATGGGTGGCCTCATCTCCAGAGACCAGCCAGGATGTCACCACCCAAGCTCATGCCTCCCTCAGCAAGAGAAGGTGAACAGGAGAGACCTTTACTGCTAGACAGGACCTGCATCTCACAGCTGCAGAGTGGAGGAAGCCTGCCTCTGCTGTGGGAAAGCAGGCTTAAGAGCTGCCCATTAAAGAGGAGGCGCCTCAAGTTTAGCTGGGAGCACTGGCGGGCACAGCTCCAAGGACACTCCCAGACCAATGATGCCTGCTCCCTGTCTTACTCTTCTTCCCCCCACCTGGTGCAGGCATTGATCGACTGAGGTTCGGACTGCAATTTAATCAACACAGCCTCAGCCAAGGCTCTGGAAATCCCTGCGCTGCCCTTGGAGACCTCAAGATCTCAAGGTCCAGGCCCTTGACAGGAGCCCCCTCCCATTTATCCCACGCAGGACTCCACTTATCGGCTTGAGGGTATCAGGCAACCACTTTGAGAAGACCTCACTATTTATCATGGAGGGTTCTCACGCCACGGTCGTCCTGGGCCCACATTCACTTCACGGCAGGAGCTTCAGAGGTTCTTGAACTTGCAAATTTCTACCACCTATATAGCCAAGGCTACAGCTCCATTGCTGCCCCCTTACAGCCCTGACCTCGCCCAAGACATGATTCAATTGGAACCAGTTGCTTCCAGCAAAGGTGTAGGGAATGTACTTTCCTGGAGGCCTTCACATGACAATAAGCTGCACTCCTCCTCCTTCTTTTCACACAGCTTAATCCCTGCTGAAGCAAACTATGGCATCAGTGACCGAGAGCACCTAGCCTGGAGGAATGGAGACATTGGTAAGAGCGGTCAGAGATTCTGTACCTAGTCTGGACCAATCACAAGAACCTGGAGTACCTATGAGGTGCCAAGAGGCTCAACTCCCACCAGACCGGGTGGTCCCTGTTCATCGCCAGGTTTAACTTCACCCTCTCCTATTTTTCTGGGTCTAAGAACTCCAAACCATATGCCCTCTCCAGACAGCCCACCCAAGACTCCACTGCCGAGGACATTGTCCTCCCTTCCCCTTGCTTGCTCGTAGCAGCTGAAATACACATAGAAACCCAGGGTTGTCCCAAGTCCAGCAATTTTTTGGGGGGGCCAACATCTCCAGCTTCGTGGCAGCATGTGGCATTTGCCTAAGGTATAAGCATGTCACTACAGCCACAGCAGGCCTCCTCAGACCCTTACCAATCCCACACGGTTTTGCCCTTGGGGACAGGTTACAATTGCCACTCCTGTATCATGACCGTGGTAGATCGGTTCTCCAAGACTCATGATCTTCCAAGCTTCTTGGAGCAAGTTCCTGCCCTGGGTGGAGTATGCTCATAACTCCTAAGTCAAGTCATCTACAGAGTTGTCTCCCTTTCAGTGCTGCCTGGGGTATAAACAGTTCTTGTTCCTGTCTCAGGAGAAGGAGGTCAGCGTTCTGTCTGCCCAAGCTTTCATCCGTCAGGAAATTTAAAGATCCAGAAGAAACCTGAGGGGACAACCTACCTCCTGCTACAGCCAAATATTTACAATTTTGACTCATTAATCCCGAGCACCTGCTACCTTTTTTTCTGAACCACAGTTTTTATGTTTTCATGTACTGTATAGTCAAGGTGCTTAGCCTTGTTTTCTTGTCTAAGGTAAGGCTTTTGGGCCACAATTTTTCCTGAAGGTCTTTGCTGTATACTGAGCAATACTGACTTGGTCATGAGATGTGCTCTTTGGCACTTTTGTTTTTACAGGAAGTGCTTCTAGTTCTCTTTTAGTTCTTAAAGCATTTCCTGGAACAACAATAGTGCCAAAGTGCACAGTACTACTACAACACCACAAGAATGAAGATTCTTACAGAAGCCTCATACAAGATTTTCCCCTGCACACATACTATACATAGATAAAAACTTTTGATAGACTTCAATAATTACAAAATTAGTATTTAACAAAAAGAAGCAGAGTGATAACACTACAACATCAGATAATACACAATTGTATTCAATTCTATACAAGATATGTTTGGGTAGTTGTGCTTGGACGTCTGGTTCTGTGTGTTACACCCCATTCTCCAGCATCAATTTCTGTCCACTCACAGTGTTTATTTTAAAACTCTTTAAAAAATTATTGTGTGTGTGTGTGTGTGTGTGTGTGTGTGTGTGTGTGTGTGTGTGTGTGTGTGTGAGTGCGTCTCATTGTGTGTGTGTGTGTCTCATTGTGTGTGTGTGTGTGTGTGTGTGTGTCTCATTGTGTGTGTGTGTGTGTGTGTGTGTGTGTGTGTGTGTGTGTGTGTGTGTGTGTGTGTGTGTGTGATTGTGTGTGTGTGTGTGTGTGTGTGCGCGCGCGTGTGTGCGCGTGTGTGTGTGAACATTTGTCTGTATGCGCACAAAACAATGCATGAAGCCTCTGCTCATCTTCTTGCTAGAGTTAACACTCTTGTGGTGTCTGACTTTGTAACTATATTGGGTATATTCTATTAATCCAGGAAGTACTCTGAATTGCCATATATCATAAGTGACTCAGTAAGCTTAGTATACACACTGACCCAACACTGAGTGTGTAAAGTTCTTACTGAAGAAGAGATGAAGTTGCTGCACTTGGCTTTGATTCTGCTCACGCTGTCCGGTATGAAACATCATCTCACTCTTACACAGAATTATTATTCAGAGTTTTGAACCCGTGTGCTGGTTGGTGATGGAGCCTGTAATGTACAGTGCGACCAGTCAATGGATTATATTTTTGCTTAAAGATTTTGTAATGTCTAATCTTAACAGGATAAGTCGTGCAGATTAAAAAATCTTTTAAAGAGTGCTGAAAGACACATGTCTTATTAAGGTATTAATGGATCAATCTATCATTCTAGTGCTGTTTTATAAAATAATTAGGACAATGTCTTTAAAGCAAGCTTTTTTATTTAATTGCTGTTTATCATTAGACTACACATTTAAGCTGTACTTAAAGCTTGTTAAAGTAACTATTATGTTTATAATTATGTTTATATACTATATACTAACATCTTTTTACTATTTGTACACATCTGTATGCATGTAATTATGTAGTCCCGTGTAGGCCTGAGTAGTGTTATTTAGTTCTGTGTTGTTTTATGTGTCATTACATCTACATCTACATCTAGGCATTTGGCAGACGCCCTTATCCAGAGCGACTTACATTTTTATCTCATTATGCATCTGAGTATTTACATACATTTACATTTAGGCATTTGGCAGACGCTCTTATCCAGAGCGACTTACAACAAGTGCTTTAAAGTTTACAATACTGGATAGATACTTACACTGGGTTAACTAGGTCATTAAGTTTTTGGAGAATCATTGGGCTTCTTTTGCAAGAAGCAATACATGAACAAATGTTCTCTTCTTTTTAATGTTTTTAGAATTTCTCAGTCTTCTTACTACTACTTTTTTTCTGTGCAACCTTTCTAATTCTTGTGTCCAATTTGCATGCGGCACAACATGCACCTATCTTACTCAACACATATGGTATGTAGTTAGCACTACCTATGCAAATTACATAATAATTCTATGCTCCTCAAAAGTAAAATTAAGGGGGATTCATTCATCTCAACTGGGGAAGAACAGATTGTAATGGTTAAGAATGTTTGTTTATCTGGCATTGACTATTGACAACAGAAAATTAAGAAAAAAAATGTATGATAAATTTAAAATTAGGAAGTGCAGGAGCCAACATGACATCATTTAGCTTGAGCTATTTGAACGAAATATTAATATACTTGTCATACCTGTAACGACGCGGGTCGCACGAGGGGCAGAGCCGTGCTTAGACTGTTCAGAACGGGCAGATCCGCAAGCTGTTACCACGCGGAGTTCTGAACAGGCAAAAGCACGGCCATTTATACACACGGTCGCACGGCGTGTTTATTTAAGGGTCCTGATACCGGCGAACTTCGTGCGATCATTTCAGGGCGAAGAAAAGAAAGAAAGAAAGAACGAAAGAAAGAAAGACAGAGAGACAGCTGTTTAGAGACCGAGGCAAAGCCCCGGCCTCTGTCTGCTTAAGACGCCGGCGAGAGCGAGTGAGAGAGAGATAGACAGAGAGAGCGGCATGCAGCAGTACAGCGTGCGCGCTCAGTACAGTTTATTAGTGCTTGGAGCACAAACTCTCTCTCTCTCTCTCTCTCTCTCTTCCATAAGTCCTCGGTAAGGGCGAACGCCCCGAGAGGATAAGTTTTGTTTTATTTTCCAGAGCCCCGTCCGTTCTCGCGTAGAAGGCGGAGCTCTGTTTATTTTGTGTTTTCACTTTTCATTTATTTTCCTTTTAAGTTTCTTAATTAATAATCCCACGCTATCTGCAAACGGGAAGGTCTTCCCGTGTGTATCACAAGCACTCTCACACACTCCTATTTCATTGACCCACTCTAACGCCCAGGCTCTTACCATTAAAAACATCGCGCGGTGCGGCTCTCCATACCACACCACGTAACAATACGGTTAAATTAGATGCCTCACTGCACTGTTAACTTCCCTCAGTCCTCTTTTCAGGAAGTGAAATGTTACTTAGCTTAGTTAAGGTCAGGTGATTGGTCTGGCCAGTCCAAAACATTCAACTTTTTCACATAATAAAGTCTTGTGACTTCTTGTTACTGCAATTCTCTTTAAATAAGTACACCAAATGTATCTGTAAACATCTGAATCCAGTGTGCTGCTATTATCATGAGTTAAATTTGTCAAGGAGGATTAGTGAGCCTGTTCAAAAAGCAGCCATACAAGCCCAACTCCATTGTGCTAGGTCCTGGCTAAAATGGACAAAGTAGATGGACCCAAAAGTCCTTTATAAAATTTGAATGTGCTTTAGATGAAAAGCATGATATGGCAGCTGGTGAAAGATAAAAGTCATTGAGTTTATTTGTTGGATAATTAAATTCACAATCTTGGGAAAAGAACCAGAGATTATTAAAAGCATGTAGATAAGTCCAGGGTACCATTTACATACCAAGAACAAAATGTATATTGCGATCAAATATCTATCAAATATATTCGGAGAAGTGCACAGAAAAATTCTGAGCACAGTTCTGTCAGAAGCCAGCGAGATCAGCCCAGCACTTCCAGATTCAAAAAGTTAACAGAATTATTTTTGGCCCCCCAAGGTCTCCCGATCTGACCCCCTTAGACTTTTATCTTTGGGGTCATCTGAAGGCAATTGTCTATGGTGTGAAGATACGAGATGTGCAGTATCTGAAACTACGGATACTGGAAGCCTGTGCTGGCATTTCTCCTGCGGTGTTGCTATCAGTGTGTGAAGAGTGGGAGAAGAGGGTTGCATTGACAATCCATCACAATGGGCAGCACATTGAACACATTTTATAAGTGGTCAGAAACTTGTAAATAACTCATGAAAGAATAACGTTACGTTAAAACCAAGCACACCATTGTTTTTCATGTGAAATTCCCAATAAGTTTGATGTGTCACATGACCCTCTTCCTATTGAAAAAACAAAGGTTGGATCCAAGATGGCCGACTTCCAAATGGCCACCATGGTCACCACCCATCTTGAAACGTTTGCCCCCTCACATATACTAATGTGCCTCAAACAGGACGTTAATATCACCAACCATTCCCATTTTATTCAGGTGTATCCATATAAATGGCCCACCCTGTAGAATTTTTTTTAGTTATTGCAAGTTAGAGAAATTGTTGTTGGTCTTTCACCTGCTCCTGGCACTGGGTCGCCACAGCGGTTTGTCACAAGTTTTTACAACAGATGCCCTTCTGAACACAACCCGCCCATTTTTATCTGGGCTTGGGACAGGCACTTCATCCAGTGGCTGGGAATCAAACCCCGCCCTTTTACTGATGTGGGCAGTTTACATGTGCATTGATGATGTCAGACACAAAATCGCTAGGCTGAAAGATTTCAAGTTGGTGGAACTTTAAGGAGACAGTTACTGTAGCTTAAAATATCACATTTGTTCAGTTAACTTGAAAAGTGTCATTTCTACAAACTCATAAATACCAAAAATTTCTGAATACTCAACAAGGTCTATTAATTTGAACTAATTGCAATTATTTAAGTTAACAGGACTCAATGTGATTTGTTTAATTAATAATTGTTTTATTCTCCATGTATTTCTCTACACAGGTGTTCTCACTCAGGTCAGTGGATGGCGTGTGAATTATCCTGATAAGTCGATCTGTGCTGTGAGAGGATTCAGTGTCTCCATTCCCTGTAGTTATTATTATCCAACATCAAATTATCAGGTGACACAAATGCTTTGGTGCTCAATGAACTCAAACAAACATTATGGGTGTCGTTACCCTCCGTATGTTTATAACAGCTCATCAAACACCAAGTCAGACTTTGAGTACGTTGGAGACGACAAATCAAACTGCACTTTGTTAATCCACAATGTACAGTTCAGTTATTCTGGAGAGTACAAATTCAGATTTATAACTAATGTCACCGATGGTATGTGGACAGGTCAACCTGGAGTGACTCTACAAACTACAGGTAACATTTTAATAAAGACTGAAAGTTATTCGGTTTCTGAAATATCTGTTTCTGTTTTTGAGGTAGACCCTTACTCAAGGCTTCCGCCACAGCACATTAGATTACACTATTTTACAGGATTTATATATACTGTATATAAATTAGCAAAAAGAATACTGACTGTAATTATCTCAGATGAGGGAACAGCATAATAAATGTGCATAATAGATCATTCAGTACATTCAGGTCATCAGCTGACTTTATTTTATTGCCACATAATGTTGCTGAACCTAGACCTCACCACAATAAGCAACCTCAGATCATAACACTGTCTCCAGAGGCTTGTACAGTGGGTGATGGGTGCATGACTTTGGGCATATATTAGTGAGTTATGAATGATATATATTTAAAAATGTGTTTTTGTTAGTCATCTCAGACTTTAGGATTAGACTCTATTATAATTAATATTTATAATTATGAATTATGATATAATTATATTATAAAATATATTATAATCTCAGTCCTAATTGAGTGACGTGGAGTCTTTCCTGCTCTCTGTAAAAGATTTAAAGGTGTCACTAATCAGGCTCAGTGGAAACGGAACCCTTAAACAAGGAGACTCGTTAAATCTGACGTGTGATGTGACCTGCACACACAGTTCCTCACAGTTTGTGTGGTCTAAGAACAACGAGCAGTTAAACACATCAGGACCCGTTCTTCACTTTCCTGCTCTAACCGTGAGGGATTCTGGGAATTACACCTGCACTTGGAAAACCAACAAGACGTCAGAATCTAAAACCATCAGCCTTCAGGTCGAGGGTGGGTCCGTCTGCTCACAACACTCCTGAATGTCTCCAGTGATTACTGAAGGAAATAAAGTGACTTGTGTTCATTAAAATATTTATATGTAAGATACTGTTGTTTTTCTAACAGGTGAGACGCCTGAAACTCCTTACTGCAACTACTCTGTACTGCAAAACTGGTCATTTAACTGGTCACTTAACTTGGTCATTATCAGCAGTTAATGTGTGGTTTGTTCCTCATGAACAGGTTTCTGTGTAAGCGCAGGAGTGCGCAGACTGAGCAGAGGGACGATGATCATACCTACGCTAATGTCAAGTAGGAAAATACTGAGATCTGTGCTAATGTAGAACAGAAGGACAATGCTGAGATCTACGCCAATGTAGAGCAGGAGAAGGATCATGTTGATATCTATGCTAATATGTAAAAGCAACAAGCTGCACACACTTTCACACCTCTCGCTCAGCTTAGAAAAAAAAAATCACACTGTAATGGACAATGTAGTCATGTATTTTTATGCATTTATTTTTTATGTCATTTCAATTTTAAAGCTGGTTAAGAAACAAGAGTTTCAAGTATTTTCTCTATGATCAATTTTAAGCTATTAATTAATTAGAACTGCAGTTCAGAGTTACAAGACAAGTTGAATTCAAGACCCAATAAAGAAGCAACATCAAAATGGCCGTAATAACAGGGAGTCAAAACTTCTAAAATTCCAGGGAGTCAATACTCCCCTAGTGTCTGCCTGCAGTACTGTTTTAACCCTACGCATTCCTGAACCAAACTACTGTATATGAGTTATAAGTTATCTACACAAATGATTCTCAGGTATAATGTTATAATTATAATAATTTTAAAAGGAACATCTCAACTCGCAACAGTGATCAGTATATAAGTTACACATTACAGTAAGCTGGTCAAAACCTCATTTAAACATAAAGAAGATTTTTTTCTAACCTGTATGCAATATATTTAATTTTTTCACTATACTTTCTATACAATACTTTTTAAACAAATTATGTTGATTATTTGTGACTATTTAACTTTTATTAAACATCCAAATGATTGTCATTTATTGTCATTTCATGAATTCACCTGCATTCAGTCTGGAATTAAGTAACTGAGGTGTGAAAGTGGGATCAGTTCTGAATCGTTCTCCTTCAGCTGCTCAGTGTAAATGCATCTGCAATGACATTTATGAGAGAAAAACTACACATATTTAAGACTATATAAATTGATGAAAAGATGTAAATCACAACTACCATAATGATATAAATTGGGAATTTAATAAAAAAATAAAATAAATTGAATAAAAGGTGTTAGCATGAATATTTACCTGAAGACGATCAGGTCACTTCAGGAGTGTTGTGAGCAGACGGACCCACCCTCGACCTGAAGGCTGATGGTTTTAGATCCTGACGTCTCGTTGGTTTTCCAAGTGCAGGTGTAATTCCCAGAATCCCTCACGGTTAGAGCAGGAAAGTGAAGAACGGGTCCTGATGGGTTTAACTGCTCGTTGTCCTTAGACCACACAAACTGTGAGGAACTGTGTGTGCAGTTCACATCACACGTCAGATTTAACGAGTCTCCTTGTTTAAGGGTTCCGTCTCCACTGTATAAATCTGAATCTGTACTCTCCAGAATAACTGAACTGTACATTGTGGATTAACAAAGTGCAGTTTGATTTGTCGTCTCCAACGTACTCAAAGTCTGACGTGGTGTTTGATGAGCTGTTATAAATATATGGACGGGCTGTACACCTGTCTGTGTTTGAGTTCATTGAGCACCAAAGCATTTGTGTCACCTGAATCTTGGAGGTTTTTTAAAATAAAAAATCATAACTACAATGAATAGAAAAAGGGTGCGATTCATGTCACAAATGTCAGCTGGTAATACGCTGACCACCCAAAAAGCACCATTGTACCCTCTTGCTCTGATCGCGGTCCCTTCTGTCAGAATTTGTATGGATCTTGCCATGATCAGACGGCAGGTGGGCATTGCTTTGACCTTGTTATAATGTGCTATGCAGTGCAATACCCCAAAACTGTGCCTCTGTGCAACATTTCCATGTGCAGTGCTGCAGGGGCATTCTTCCCTGTTATCTTCCGAGTTGGTCATAGTGTCCTGTAGTCTATGCAAGCTATACAAATTATCAGCCATTCGAACAGTCTTAACCTAGGAGCAAAACAGGCACAGGTTATGCTCAACATGGGGTTGATTGAGGAGGAACAGGAGCAGGTTGGTGGATCAAAATATATAATCATGTGATCCGGT
Source organism: Clarias fuscus (assembly GCA_030347435.1). Taxonomy (NCBI): domain Eukaryota; kingdom Metazoa; phylum Chordata; class Actinopteri; order Siluriformes; family Clariidae; genus Clarias; species Clarias fuscus. The sequence goes on along the minus strand of CM059226.1, from coordinate 25,035,183 downwards.
GTCAACCAAAGGAAGGGCTCCATTTTGAGTCTGGGTCGTTTGCTTATTAGAGATACATTTACGAACTTTGAATATTCTCCCAAATTTATATAGTTGTATAAAAACATATTATGTGACAAAGTCCATTGGTTAAAGCACAATCCAAAAAAAGAAACTTGTTCCAAACAGTGCACTGAGAGCCTAGCACCTGAACAAGTTTAGAAATTATAGTTTATAATCAACATTGTTTGTTTTCAATCATGTTACTGAGTCAACAAAACTAAAACACGAAATTAAAACCATTTATCAGACAGAAATTAATAGTTATTAAGTATAATGTGTGTGTGTGTGTGTGTGTGTGTGTGCGCGCGTGTGTGTGTGTAATCCAACAACATCGATCAGCACACAGTTAAATCTCTGAACAATAATTCTGTGTAAGAGTGAGATGATGTTTCATACCGGACAGCGTGAGCAGAATCAGAGCCGAGTGCAGCATCTTCATCTCTTCTTCAGTCAGAACTTCACACACTTGGAGTTGGGTCTGTACGTTGGGTCTGTACGTTGGGTGTGCATACCGAGCTCACTGAGTCTGTTATGATATGTGAGAATTAAGAGTACGTCTTGGAAATTAAGTATACACCCAATATAGGTACTGTACAATATCAGACACCTCAAGAGTGTGAAATCTAACAGGAAGATGAGACCTTCATGCACTTTAGCATGCACACACGTACACACATGATTAAAATACATTTTGATTCAGAAGCACACTGCATGCTTAAAATATGTCAACACTTGACCATCATGATCTTTATGGACAATAACATTTTTAAAGCATTGATATTAATATGGATTTGTTAACCATCTCTGCAGTAGAGATAAAAAAGCATAATATATACCCAGAGGAGTAGTCTGTGGCAATATTATGTGAGATATTCAAAAAAAATTGAAAAAAAAAATAATAATTAATTGGTCGGCATGAAAAAAGCATGGCAGGGTGGCTCTGCACTCCATGTTCCACACTGTAAACCCTAATGCTCAAAGTAATTAAACATATTGAGTCCTGTTAACTTAAACAATTACAATTAGCTCAAATGAATAGACCTTGATGAGTATTTAGAACTTTTTGGTTTTTATGAGCTTGTAGAAGCTGAACAAATGTGATATTTTAAGCCACAGTAACTGTCTCCTTAAAGTTCCACCAACTTGAAATCTTTCAGCCTAGCGATTTTGTGTCTGACATCATCAATGCACATGTAAACTGCCCACATCCATGCCACTGGATGAAGTGCCCGTCCCACGCCCAGATAAAAATGGGAGGGTTGTGTTCAGAACGGCATCTGATGTGAAAAACTTGTGACAAACCGCTGTGGCGACCCAGTGCCAGGAGCAATGTCTGTTTGTGAGAATGTTGATGAGGCATCTGCCCACCTTCCTGTCGCAACGGTCCTATGGACATTTATAAACCCTTTGGTGTTCTTTTCCCCTATGCGCGAGCTGTGTGTGTGTGTGTGTGTGTGTGTGTGTGTGTGTGTGTGTGTGTGTGTGTGTGTGTGCGTGTGTCTGTGTCTGTGTGTGAAAATTCACTCTCTTCCTGTTTTAATAGTTTCACACTTTTGTGAGGTCAGTGTTTAATTATACAGCAGCGTATTTTAATTCTCATTTATCTAGATCAAGTCAGTGAGCTCAGTATACACACACATACAGAACATATACACACACACAAACCAACACACACAGTGTGAAGTTCTTACTGAAGAAGAGATGAAGATGCTGCACTCGGCTCTGATTCTGCTCACGCTGTCCGGTATGAAACATCATCTCACTCTTACACAGAATTATTGTTCAGAGTTTTAACTGTGTGCTGATTGATGTTGGAGTGTGTACACTCAGTTACTGGATTATACACACACACACACACACACACACACACACACACACACACACACACACACACACACACACACACACACACACACACACACCAGTTTACCAACAGAGACTCTCACTCACCCAAGCACGTTTGCACACACACACACACACACACACACATACAAACATGTGATCACAGTGTTATAGTAAACCGTATATGCGCGCACGGATGTCAACTATATGGGTGACGCACGCACACTGAGACTGAGCTTGGGAGACAATTACCCACAATACTGCTCGTATGTCAAGACCTCACTTGTTTACCGAGTTAAAATTTATTTGAAAATTTTGCTTGTCTTGAGAAACACTTACAATCCAAGGTTCCACTGTACAGTATACAGTATGTAATCCAAACTAATAAGCAGCTCCTCACTTTGCTTTACAGATCTAAATTTAAAGTAACCGATGTGAGTAGCATTTGAAATGAGTCATATTTTAACAGTTGTGTGTAATTTATATAATTTAACATCATATCATATCATATCATATAATGTCATATATACTATAATACAGGTGAAACTTGAAAAATTAGAATATAGTGCAAAAGTTTATTTATTCATTTATTTCAGTAAAGAAACTTAAAAGGTGAAACTAATACATGAGATAATACATGAGATGGTCTGTCTTCAATACATGAGATTACATGCAAAGCAAGATAGTTCAAGCCGTGATTTGTCATAATTGAGATGATTATGGCTTACAGCTCATGAAACCCCCAAATCCACAATTTCAGAAAATTAGAATATTGTGAAAAGGTTCAATATTCTAGGCTCAAAGTGTCTCTCGCTAATCATCTAATTAAGCCATAACACCTGCAAAGGGCTCCTGAGCCTTTAAATGGTCTCTCAGTCTGGTTTAGTAGGAAGCACAATCATGGGAAAGACTGCTGATCTGACAGTTGTGCAGAAAACCATCATTGACATCCTTCATAAGGAGGGAAAGCCTCAAAAGGTAATTGCAAAAGAAGTTGGATGTTCCCAAAGTGCTGTATCAAAGCTCATTAAAAGGAGATTTTGAAGCACTTCATGCTTCCCTCCGCAGACGAGCTTTATAGGGATGCTGACTTCATTTTCCAGCAGGACATTTCATCTGCCCACACTGCCAAAAGCACCAAAACCTGGTTCAGTGACCGTGGGATTACTGTGCTTGATTGGCCAACAAACTCGTCTGACCTGAACCCCATAGAGAATCTGTGGAGCATTGCAAAGAGAAAGATGAGAGACATGAGACCGAACAATGCAGAAGAGCTGAAGGCCTCTGTTGAAGCATCCTGGTCTTCCAGAACACCTCAGCAGTGCCACAGGCTGGTAGATTCCATGCCACGCCGCATTGAGGCAGTAACTGCTGCAAAAGGGACCCAAACCAAATACTGAGTACATGTGCATACTTGTACTTTTCAGAGGTCCGATATTGTCCTATGTACAATCCTTATTTTATTGATTGCATGTAATATTCAAATTTTCTGATATTGTGGATTTGGGGTTTTCCTGAGCTGTACGTGATAATCATCTCAATTATTATAAGCTGCATTACTGAAATAAATTAACTTTTGCACGATATTCAAATTTTTCGAGTTTCACATGTAAATAAATTTACACAAATATAAAAAGCAGCGAGCAGTGCTCTGACCCCATCTTCCTCAGATGGGATATGCAAGAACAAAGCATTTCAATGAGCTGTAATGTATACATGACACATGAAGGTTTCTTCTTCTTCTTCTTCTTCTAATAAAGGTTGTAAAGATGTGAATGAATCCTGTATATAAATATGTAAATACAGGACATCCCAGACTTACGAATGAGTTCCATTCTAGGAGCACGTTCGTAAGTCAGATTTGTTCTTACGTCCGTCTTGTACGCCTTTGACACGAATATACAATGTAAAGCATACCAATCCACTTGACTAAATCTGTCCCCTTTCCCCACAATCCGATCATGTGGCCAAAAACCACAACTGCACCTAAGGAAATGAATTTCGAGTGAAATGTTAAATGTAACAGTGTTGTCTCTGCACCTTTAAATTGCGAGGGAAATCCCAAACACCAATTTGTCTCAGAGCTGTTTTCCCACTGTATTGGACTGTGAACTCTATTTTGTTAAGGATTTTGAAAATTAGGATTATTCACCATCAGGACAGCTTTTTTTTTTTTACAGGACAGACATTTTTATCATCATGCTCCCGGACTGATTCATTGAAACCAGTGAGGCCAACTGATTTCTCCCTCAATGTATAAACCCCAGCCACTGAATGCAGTGCTGTTCCCAAGCCTGGATAGAAGGGTAGGATTGCCTAGGAAAGACATTCAGTGTACACTGAAAAAAAATGATAATTCAATCCGAAGTATATGTAAAATTCAATATATAGTCTTTTTCTGAAATAGAAAATGTACCCAAGCCAAAAAAAGTTCTTTTATGTAGATTGTAATCCAGTTCTCCTCCAAAAACATTTATTACCATCCTTGAAACCAAACATTACCTTTTCTTTTTTGTTGTACTATTAAATTATTTATCCAATTAAAAGACAGAAAACAAAAATAAAATTAATAAATTTGACAAATAAAGTGACCAAAATGTAATATTTTTATGTCAATACAGAATACATTCCCTAAATATTTTCTGCAGGACCACAAAAGTGTGTTTGTTATAAGCATAACTATAAGTACACTACAAACAGCACTCACTCCAAATTTGGCTTGTTCTATGTTTAGGTCACTTTCCTATTAATTTTTACATCATACTTAGCGTACAAACTCTGGCGAATAACCGTGTTAGTTAGCTAATGCTAGGTAATATACAGTAGGTGTTTCTAGCTAGCAAACACGGACACAAAACTCAATCTACAAAGTAGTTGTTCCTGACATAAATCACAAATTTGCTCAGGGAAGAGATAAATTTAACATAGAAATGACATGAGTTTGCTTTCTTACCTAGTTTAAAAGTGTTTTCTTTGAAAAAAAATGGGCGCCATCATTCAGTCCATGATAATGCTACGTCATGAGGTCATGTGACCCGGCGAACCTTTGATTTGAAGTAGAAATGTCCTTTGAGTGAACGGATTACATTTAAGTTTAACTGGGGACTGCGATGTTTGCTTTTAAGCAAAGTAAAAATAACTGATTCATATAGGAAATTAAAATTTTCCACCAGATCAATGGAGAAACATACTTTGTATCAATGACCCAGCAGTTTAACTTTTTTCAGTGTAAAACCTGTGCCAAGCTTGTGTGCGGACAGAATAGTCTGCTGTGGAAACCCCTTGCTTGGAGCAGCCGAAAGACCAACAACAGCTTGTATATTTGTATTTGTAACACTATTTGCCTGCTTAGCCCTGTGTGCAGTGTGCTGTGGTGCACTGGGTGTTCTAGTGCCTTTGTTTTGTGGACAACCCAGACTTTTTCCAGTAATTTGTGCTGCATTGTCTTTTCTATGGGATCAGACTGCACGGGTTGGCATTTAGTAACCGCAGACCTCTGTGAGCCTTGGTTGCAGGCCCGCCCTTAGTCTTGCTCTTCTCCGAGAAAAGATGATCTACAAAGATATCAGGAGTGTCACTGCACACAACTTATAAATTATCATTGTTTAAATCTCCTTTATTCTCCATGTATTTCTCTACACAGGTGTTCTCACTCAGGACAGTGGATGGGGTGTGAATTATCCTGATAAGCCGATCTGTGCTGTGAGAGGATTCAGTGTCTCCATTCCCTGTAGTTATTATTATCCAACATCAAATCCCAACATTCAGGTGACACAAATGCTTTGGTGCTCAATGAACTCAAACACAGGACTGTGTCATGACCCTCCATATGTCTATAACAGCTCATCAAACACCAAGTCAGACTTTGAGTACGTTGGAGACGACAAATCAAACTGCACTTTGTTAATCCACAATGTACAGTTCAGTTATTCCGGAGAGTACAGATTCAGATTTATAACTAATGTGGACAGAGGGACCGGGTTTCCTGGAGTGACTCTACAAACTACAGGTAAAATTTAATTCTTAAAATAAAAATACAAATTATTTATCATTTTAGATTCTTTTCTTTTCTCACAGAAGGAAATATATAAATTATTTTTTGTCCTCTTAATGAACATTGAATGGAAATTTGAGACCAATTTCAGGTTTCAAGAAATCTCATTTATCTGATGTTTATGATTCAATACTACATGTTTATCTGTGTGTGAAATCCTGATTGAGTGACGTGGAGTCTTTCCTGCTCTCTGTAAAAGATTTAAAGGTGTCACTAATCAGCCTCAGTGGAAACGGAACCCTTAAACAAGGAGACTCGTTAAATCTGACGTGTGATGTGAACTGCACACACAGTTCCTCACAGTTTGTGTGGTCTAAGAACAACGAGCAGTTAAACACATCAGGACCCGTTCTTCACTTTCCTGCTCTAACCGTGAGGGATTCTGGGAATTACACCTGCACTTGGAAAACCAACAGAGCGTCAGGATCTAAAACCATCAGCCTTCAGGTCGAGGGTGGGTCCGTCTGCTCACAACACTCCTGAATGTCTCGAGTGATTACTGAAGGAAATAAAGTGACTCGTGTTCAGTTAAACATTCACATTGTTTACAGGTGACAGCACTGAAGATCCAGAAAATCCTGAAAATCTTGGAAATCCAAAAAATTTGTCGATCTGGATGATAGTTTTAGTGACAGCTGGAGTGATGTTCATGGTGTTCGCTCTCCCAGCTGTGATTTACAACAGGAGGTAAAACTCTGCATGTTTCCACACATTACAATCTACACAGTGAGAAATAAAATCACATCCTGTGTTGGACTTTAATCGAGTCTCAGGATTCAGTTTCAGTTGTAGATTTTTAGCTCTACTTTATAACAGTTGAAGTGGAGTTTACTGCAATATTTAACACACACAGTATTGTTCCTGACTCTGTTTAAATGAGATGTATGAGATCACAGTGTGTATTCTACACTGTAAACCCTAATGCTCAAACTAATTAAACATATTGAGTCCTGTTAACTTACACAATTGCAATTAGTTCAGATTAATAGACCTTGAAGAGTATTTAGAACTTTTTGGTATTTATGACATTGTAGATATGACACTTTTTCAGTTAGCTGAACAAATGTGATATTTTAAGCCACAGTAACTGTCTCCTTAAAGTTCCACCATCTTGAAATCTTTCAGCTTAGCAATTTTGTGTCTGACGTCAGTTTACATGTGCAGTTTACAATGCACATGTAAACTGCCCACATCGATTTGTTTTAATTAAGATGGTCGATTGGTCTGTCTTCACATAATCTTTACAAATTTGGACACCCTAATGTACCAGTGCACTGGTGGCTCAGTGGTAGGTGTTTCACCTGCCATGTGAAAGGGCCAGGTTCGATTCCCAGCTACTGGAGCCTGTCCCAAGCCCAGAAAAAATGGGAGGGTTGTGTTCAGAATGGCATTTGGCGTGAACTTGTGACAAACTGCTGTGGCGTCCCATTGCCAGGAGCAGCTGAAAGACCAACAACAATTTATTTAATTTGCAACAACTAAAAGAAATTATAGTATGAGTTAGGCTACTCAATAATGCAAGTAAATAATGATTAATATGAATGAGTACAACAAACTCAAAAACTGATAGTTCTGTTTACTTAAAATTGGAAACATCATTACTTTAAAAAATTTGATGTAACTGATTACCTGTTTTGCCAGCTTATTCGGGTTTACAGTGTGGGGCGTGTCCACATGCACTGTATGTTCCCTTTCAAAAGCTACACTCGATGCTGCGTGAAAACGCTATGGGAACATCTCTTTGTTCTCCGGTTGTGAAGCCTGTGTATGTCAAAACCGCCGAATACCTCGGCTTACAACCTCTGTCAGGTGACATCACCGAATAAGGTGCACCTGCAGGTTATAAATATGAGTGAACCAGAAACATCCTCAGATCTTTTTGTCTTCAGGACCGCTTTGTGTTTGCGTGTTGACCGACTTTTTCTTTGAGTGCTTGGGTTTCAAGGAAAATGCATGCATTGTGATCTCCTCCCTATTAGGGCGCTTTGCGCGTGGCTCGCTTTCTTTAAAGAGAAACCGCGAGCCGCGGCGCATTCCTGGGGCTCGCGTGCGTATGAGACAGTATTTCCCCTTTCTCTCGCACTCTCCCCGGATCAGGAAGCGTCCGCTTCTCAAGCACGCTCCGGCGCTTCTTGTGAGCAGACGGAAGAGATTCCTCCCTTGCTTCCATAAAGATAGCGTGCCGATCTGGCAGACGCGCATGAGACGAAATTCCCCCTTTCTCTCGCACGCTCCGGTGCTTTTTCTGAAGGGGCCAAATAGATTTCCTCTCTCGCCACAAAAATAAATTGATAAAAAATAAAAAAATCCCCAAGCGCTCAAAGTTAGACGAGAAGAATGAGCCTTATTCATCCCGTTTTATGATGATACCCCAGATTGAAGAGACGCTTGTGAGCTATCTCTCTCCTGTGAGCTCATCCTCCCTGAAAAAGCCCACACTGCCCGCCAAGCTGTGTAGACTAACATCTTCGTTGGTGGGAAAGCTTTTCAGGCAGCAGGTCAGGCTGGTGCTGCCCTGAACACCATGGCGGTTTTGCAGGCATACCAGACTCACCTGCTAAGAGTTCTGAGCACTGGCGGGTCTATTGATGGCGCCGAGCCACATATTTATTTCTCCGTGCCACCAAGCAGACGGCCCGTGCTGTCGGCCGTTCTATGGCTGCCGCGGTTGCCACGGAGAGACATCTGTGATTTAACCTCACGGGCATCGAGGTCAGGGATTGCGTTTTCCACCTTGATGCCCCCCCATCGCCTTCTGGCCTCTTTGGCGACGCTGTAAACACCGCAGCCACTAGGTTTCAGGAGGCGAAGCTCTACAAGCAGACCTCTGTGAAGTTTCTCCCGTCATGCTCAGGAGTCAGACTGTCGGCCACACAGTCCCGACCAGGTCTGTTCCCCACGAGGCGTGAGGTGCAGAATGAGAGTGTGCCGAGCCAGCTACAACCTCGTAGAGACAGGGGAGGGATTCGCCGCGCTCAAAAAAAAAAAAAAAAAAGCACGAGACCTGAGGAGCATTATCTCCACCAAAAAGGAAGTTCTGAGGTTGATGCGCCCAGGACCACAGGGGTGTGTAAAAATTCCAATAAGAGATAACGACTCCTCCCTGGCACCCTCTGGTTTCTGTTTCTGTTAGCCGTTGTCTAATCTCCGCCACCACTGGTGTTTCGGGAAGCAGCAGTCTCCAGCGGAATGTTAGGTGCTCGGTTCCTTCCTGCCTTGTTTCAGGATGCCGGACACCTGAACCCGGAACGAGCGCATCTGCTGACTTGGCAATTACAGACTTTGCTAGGAAAAGGGCCCATAGATCATGTTCCCCTGCCAGACGAGAGATGGGGGGTTGCGTCCAATTTTACATCTTCTTGGGCTGAACATCAAAATGTTGACAGCCAAAATGATTGTTTCTCAAATTCAACCAGAGGTTTGGTTTGTGACGGTCAACCTGAATGACGCATATTTTCAGATAGAAATATTGACACAACACAGGAGGTTCCTGAGGTTTGCTTTCGGGGGCAAAGCTTACCAGTATCGGGTCCTTCTATCTGGCCTAGCCCTGTCACCCCGCACATATAAAATGCACGGATGCAGCTCTGGCTCTATAATTCCAGACGACTGGCTGATCCTAACTCAGTCTTAATAGCTAGCGCTTAGAGATTGGGATGTCGTCCAAGCTCATCTCCATTCTTTAGGATTGAGACTCAACGCCACGAAAGGCGTTCTTTCCTGTTCAGAGGACAACATATGTGGGTGTCACATGGGATTCGATCACAAGGCAGGCATAGCTGTTTCCTGCTTGTGTCGAACCCATCCTCCAACACCCTGAAGGGAATCAAGCTAGGCCAGAAAGTGACTCTTCATCACTTTCAAAGATCTTTAGGTCTCATGGCAGCTGCGTCCATGGTGATACCTTTGGGCCTTCTGCACATGAGGGCATTTTCAGTTGTGACTAAGAGCCAGAGGATTTCACTCAAGGGCCAATCCCCAGAGGCTAATAAGGGTTACGGGCCGGGGTTTCGTACCCTTTCTATGTGGTTCAGACCCCGGTTTTTGACTTTAGGTCCCACTTTAGGTCCGTTTTGTCGTCTTAAGATGCTAACAACAGACGCTTCCCTCACGGGCTGGGGTGCGGTCTTGGATGGCCGTGCAGCACAAGGGAGCTGGAGAGGTCATCTTTGTCGCATGGCACACCAATTGCCTCGAAATGATGGCTCTGTTTCTGGCCCTGAAACACTTCCTCCAGCAGTTGAGAGGCTACCATGTCCTAGTGCGGGTAGACAACACTGCGGTAGTCTTGTACATAACATGCCAGGGTGGACTGCGCTCGCGCCGCTTGAACAAGCTAGCGCACCAGGTTCTGCTTTGGGCACAGGACAAGTTCCTGTCCCTCAGGGCGATGTACATGCCGGGGCATATGAATGTAGGAGCGGACTTGCTATCCAGACAAGCTGTTGCACATGGGGAATGGAAACACCACCCCGAAGTAATCAGTCAAATCTGGGAAAGATTTTATGTAGCAGAGGTGGACCTCTTTGCCACACAAGCGGCAGCACAATGTCCCCTTTACTACCCTCTGACTCCTCCAACTCCCCTGGGTCTGGATGCGATGGCCCACATGTGGCCCAGATTACGCCTTTATGCTTTTCCACCCAGAGTTCTGCTCCCAGGAGTCCTGGCGAGGGTCCATCAACAGGGTTTGCACCTCTTATTGATAGCGCCCCATTGGCCGACCAGAGTGTGGTTCTCGGATCTAATATCTCTCCTCAACGACTCACCCTGGGTGATTCCAGTGAGGAGGGATCTTCTGTCTCAGGTGCAGGGGACAATATTTCATCCCCGGCCCGAGCTCTGGAATCTTCACCTTTGGCCCCTGAAGGGGATCAACTAAGAGATGCTGGTCTTCCAGCCAGCATCATTGAAACCATTTTAAGTGCCAGGGCTCCCTCCACTAGAACAACTTATGCCCTCAAATGGAGTGTATTTGAAAATTGGTGCATGGCAAGAGATGTGACCAATGGGGTTTCTGTGGGGAAGCACCATTTAGTTGCCCGTTTTATTCGTGGAGTTAAACGGTTGAGGCCGCCTACTAGAGCGACGGTCCCTTCATGGGACTTAGCTATCGTACTCGAAAGCCTGGCTGACACCACTTTCGAACCACTAGAGTCAGCGCCTGTCAGGCTTCTGTCTCTTAAGATGGTTTTTCTTATGGCTATTACTTCTTTGAAGAGGATTGGGGATCTGCAGGCTCTGTCAGTCTCCCCATCCTGCCTAGACTTTGCCCCTGGGCTAGTCAAAGCTATTCTGCATCCTCACCCGAATTATCTTCCCAAGGTTCCATTCTCGACCATGCACCCAGTCATTCTCGAAGCCTTCTGTCCTCCGCCTTTCACAGCTCCGGAGCAGGAAAGACTTCACTTACTGTGTCCAGTACGTGCTCCTCAGATTTACATCCACTGCACTAGCCAGTGGCGTAAGTCAGAGCCGCTCTTTATTTGCCATGGGGGTCGAAACCGCGGGGTGGCCGCCACTAGACAGACTCTGTCACACTGGATGAGATATTCTATTGCCCTAGCCTATGAGGCGCGTGGTCACACTTCGCCTCTGGGAATCAGGGCTCATTCAACTAGGGGGATTGCCTCATCAATTGCTCTGGCAAGAGGCGCCCCCCTGCAGCAGGTGTGTGATGCGGCAGGCTGGTCCTTTCCGCACACGTTTGTTAGATTTTATAGTCTGAATGTCAATGCTACTCCAGGCTCGCAGATCCTTGAGTCAGGTCTGAGACCTCCTTGGCTATTGTGCACACACGCTACACAACATGAAGGACCAGACACTTGCAGTGCAGCAGCATTGGTATTCTCATTCCCATAGCGTTTTCACTCAGCATCGATTGTAGCTTTTCAAAGGGAATGTCTCGGGTTACTTAGCTGTCACCCTGTTCCCTGATAACACGGGAACGAGATGCTGCGTTTCAATGCCGCACTGCTGGCGTGCCTGGACGTCCTTCAGATAAAATTGACCTGAGGATGTTTCCGGTTCACTCCTATTTATAACCTGCATGTGCACCTTATTCGGTGACGTCATGCCTGACAGAGGTTATAAGCCGAAGTATTCGGCGGTTTTGACATACACACGTGGACAAAATTGTTGGTACTCTTCGGTCAATGAAAGAAAAACTCACAATGGTCACAGAAATAACTTTAATCTGACAAAAGTAATAATAAATAAGAATTCTATGAATGTTAACCAATGAAAGTCAGACATTGCTTTTCAACCATGCTTCAACAGAATTATTTTAAAAAATGAACTCATGGAACAGGCCTGGACAAAAATGATGGTACGCCTAACTTAATAGTTTATTGCACAACCTTTTGAGGCAATCACTGCAATCAAGCGATTCCTGTAACTGTCAATGAGACTTCTGCACCTCTCTGCAGGTATTTTGGCCCACTCCTCATGAGCAAGCTGCTCCAGTTGTTTCCGGTTTGAAGGGTGCCTTTTCCAGACAGCATGTTTCAGCTCCTTCCAAAGATGCTCAATCGGATTGAGGTCAGGGATCATAGAAGGCCACTTTAGAATAGTCCAATGTTTTCCTCTTCATTCTTGGGTGTTTTAAGCTGTGTGTTTTGGGTCATTGTCCTGTTGCAAGACCCATGACGTGTGACTGAGACCCAGCTTTCTGACACTGGCCAGCACATTTCTCTCTACAATCCCTTGATAGTCTTGAGATTTCATTGTACCCTGCACAGATTCAAGACACCCTGTGCCAGATGCAGCAAAGCAGCCCCAGAACATAACAGAGCCTCCTCCATGTTTCACAATAGGGACAGTGTTCTTTTCTTGATATGCTTCATTTTTCCGTCTGTGAACATAGAGCTGATGTGCCTTGGCAAAAAGTTCCATTTTTGTCTCATCTGTCCATAGGAGATTCTCCCAGAAGCTTTGTGGCTTGTCAACATGTAGTTTGGCATATTCCAGTCTGTCTTTTTTATGATTTGTTTTCAACAATGGTGTCCTCCTTGGTCGTCTCCCATGTAGTCCACTTTGGCTCAAACAACGACGGATGGTGCGATCTGACACTGATGTTCCTTGAGCATGAAGTTCACCTTGGATCTCTTTAGAAGTCTTTCTGGGCTCTTTTGTTACCATTCAGATTATCCGTCTCTTTGATTTGTCATCAATTTTCCTCCTGCGGCCACGTCCAGGGAGGTTGGCTACAGTCCCATGGATCTTAAATTTCTGAATAATATGTGCAACTGTAGTCACAGGAACATCTAGCTGCTTGGAGATGGTCTTATAGCCTTTACCTTTAACATGCTTGTCTATAATTTTCTTTCGAATCTCCTGAGACAACTCTTTCCTTCGCTTCCTCTGGTCCATGTTGAGTGTGGTACATACCATGTCACCAAACAACACAGTGACTACCTGGAGCCCTATATATAGGGCCCACTGACTGATTACAAGATTGTAGACACCTGTGATGCTAATTAGTGGACACACCTTGAATTAACATGTCTCTTTGGTCACATTATTTTCAGTATTTTCTAGGGGTACCATCATTTTTGTCCAGGCCTGTTCCATAAGTTTATTTTTTAAATAATTCTGTTGAAGCATGGTTGAAAAGCAATGTCTGACTTTCATTGGTTAACATTCATAGAATTTTTTTTAATTATTACTTTTGTCAGATCAAAGTTATTTATGTGACCATTGTGAGTTTTTCTTTCATTGACCGAAGGATACCAACAATTTTGTCCACGTGTGTATGAGCTTTTCAGACAACTTTATTTATACATTTTAATATGCGCATAATGTAATATTTTGGACCATGGTGACAACTTCCCTTAAAAACAATTGAAATGACTTATGTTTAAAAATACCTTAAATGCATTTATTTATGTCTTGATTGATTTTTAGACAGTTGAGGGATCCTCATGTCCCACAATAGAACTCGTGATGTGTGTCATGTGTTATTTACAGACAAAGCCACAGTTACTCCAAGTTTCTCAAGATGCTGATAAAGAAACACTGTACAAGGAGAAAGTGACTTACACATCTGTACAAAAGAAAGCAAAGACCAAAGGGTAAATAAATAAACAAATAAAACAATATAAGAATTGTATGAAACCCAAATAAGTTCCCGAAACTCAAAAAAATTGAGGTAATCTGTCACATCAGAAGCACGAAGCACCTACCATTGAGCCACCAGTGCCGTATTGCCCTGATGACATCAGAAGCAAAATCACTAGGCTGAAAGACTTTAACTTGGTGAAACTTTAAGGTGACAGTTACTGTTTTAATTACTTAAAATATCGAATTTGTTCAGCTAACTTGAAAAGTGGCATTTCTACAAACTTATAAATAACAAAAAGTTCTAAATACTCATCAAGGTCTATTAGTTTAAACTAACAGTAATTGTTTAAGTTAACAGTAACAGTTAAGTTAACAGTTAAGTTAACTCAATATGTTTAATTACTTTGAGCTTTAGGGTTTACAGTGTAGCTGTCTTGTTTTCTCTCTCTCTTCAAGGTCTCAGGCCACAGAGCAGCTAAACCAGGTTCCTCAGTCTGATGAGGAAGTGTTAGATAACGAATTACTGATATATGCAGCTGTGTGCGTCAAACCCAACAAACCAACCAAACAGTGAGCATGAAAACATCAAACTTTACTCATTCATTGTTTCAGAAAGTACCGTGTGTTTGGCTGGAACGGTAACAGATGAAATCAGGAGAAATCTCACTCACTCATACATTGTCTGTACCGCTTTATCATGTATTCAGGGGACCTGGAGCCTATCCCAGGAAACTCAGGGCACAAGGCAGGGTTAACCCTGGATTACATTTGTAATTAGTTTAAACAGTCGTTTCCTCACCAGCCTCTCTTATATCTTTAAATGTAAGTGTGTTAGTGAGAAAGCACAAAGTGTGGTGTAAAAGCAGTCAAACATGCAGAATGTGTGTGTGATAAACAGGTGTGTGCGTGTGTGTGTGTGTGCGTGTGTGTGTGTGTGTGTGTAATTTCAGGCGTGTCCACACTGAGCAGCAGGACGAGGACGATTCTGTAATCTACAGCTCTGTGAAAACGGCCTGATGATGCTTTCACACCTCATTCACCCACAGTGCAGATGAGTTTTATTTACTTCTCATCATAACGCCTGGGATGTTTCACACACATGGAACTCATTATGGTTTAACACTCGCTAATATCACAGGAAGTGTCAGTTTATTTACTGCATCTACTTTTAGTGCAACAACCATGTGTACATCATGAAGACACGCCCACCTGTGTGATTCATACAGAGAGCCCTTATCCTGTGGGATTTTGTTCAGAATCACTACAGACGTCATCACACAACATTACTGAAGTCCAGAAAACTAATCCCGTCCGAATACGGCTTTAGAAACAGGATTTTCTGATTCTGATGTTGATCATTACCATTTAATGCAGGGAGTTTATAATGATATAACAATCCTATAAAATATTACATTTTTATATTTTTATATCCTTTAAACTTCATCTACTCGCTCAGCTGCAAGACTCTTTGGATAAAATTGTATGACCAATAAAGAAATGTAAGTGATTGTTTGAGCCCTTATGTTAACAGAGTGTTTTTTTTTTTTTTTTTTTTTTTTTTTGCAAAATTGCAAAATTTATATTTTGATTTGTCTTTTATGTAAAATGTAATGAAAAATTATATAATAGTTATATGTTCATGCTGCAGGTGCTTAATTTTATCCATAATTTATGTTATTTATTAATGAACACAATAACAGTAATTAATGAACACACAGTAATATGATGACATTGATCATACTTGCCTGCTCTGGTTTAAAATATAAATAAAAAATGTATACGAATTCTTAAAAATAATTCATGAGTACTGTAAATGAGTAAAACCTCAACTTTCTTGTGTGATGGTGTAGAAAGTAAATATATAATAATAGTATTGTATAGTATAATGTTTGAGTGTAGAGACAGTAGGGTGTACGTTCATGACTTTGAATACAGAGATACGGAAGCAGGGAACAATATCGCCACCCAGTGGTGCGATTTACTGAGCTGCTTTAATAAAGGTTCTGGTTAATAACGATACTCTGGTTCTGAATTCATTAATGCACTTTCAACATCATCCTTCTGTAAAAAGAAAAACATAATCTGGTTCACCACCTTAAAAACCATTTTGTTGTTCTCAAACTCGAATATAAAAGAAGTCTGAGCCCTTAAAATGAAACCCCATCATTCTGCAGAGAAAGTTCTGTAAATAAAAGATGTGGTTTAACACAACTCGATTGGAAATGTGTACTCAACATGCCGAGTGTACACAAGTGTGTGTTAGTGTTACAGACACAGAATTAAACAGTGTGTTCAGACTTGTGCTGCAGATTATCTGTATGAATATAACATAATGACATTGTTTAGTTTATAAGTCAATACTACAGAATTTATCAGATACTTCCTTTTGACACGTGTACTGGCTGTATTCCTGCTGGATCAACTCTGAAATTAAATTCAGCTATAACTCGTCCTGGAAGAGCACTTTTATTGCAAAACACTCGTATATCAAAGTAAATTTCCCCCATAAGAAATAATGAAAATTCAGATTTGTTCCACCAACCAAAAAAATTAATTTGACAGACAAATGTTTTCTTTAGTGTGTTTGAGAGCACACATGCTGTGTACTGTATGTGTGTGTGTGAAGCTAAAGTAATACAAGAGGAGGAATGACTCCCCCCCCCCCATCTTACACAGTAGCCCTCCCTCCACTCTTATTTGAGAGCTAATGACACTCGAGTGCACACACACACACTAACAGAATCACTGCTGTAAAGTAAAAATAAGATAAATTAACCTGCACTTTACCTCAAGAATTGCGACAGAGTAGTGTGTGTGCGTGTGTGTGTGTGTGTATTTGTGTGTGTGAAGGTGAAAGGAGGAGGGGGGAGGCACACACTCTGTAACACTCCCACGCACACACACACATAGACACACACACACACTAACGGAATCAGTGCTTTTTGGCGAGAGAGAGAGAAACAGGATCTTTGATAAGGAAGAGCTCCACAAAACACACAGACAAAAATAAAAGATGCCTTACACGCGCACACACACACACACACACACACACACACACATGGTCACAGTATTAGAGTAAACTCGCACGCATGGATGTTGACTATACGAGTGACACGTGCACTGAGACTGATTACCCACAAAATCGAAGTGCGATTGAGAAGAACCATTGTCTTGGTCAGTTCTGATAATGTGACACTCATCATCAAAACATACGTGCTACATGATACTCGATGATACTTGGTACTCGTAAATCAAGACTCACTCGTTTAACAAGACAAAATTTATTTTCAAAATGTGCTCATCTTGCGGAATGCTCACAAACTGGGTTACTCGCGATCCGAGTTATCACTGTATACAACTTCAGTATTATGAACTTGACAATAACATGAGAAAACTATGATATTACAATATCTGATTGTTACTAACTGATTAGATTAGATTACATTAGATTAGATTAGATTAGATTAGATTAGATTAGATTGAACTTTATTGCCATTGTGTGCATGTAAAAAGCCAATGAAATGCAGCATCTAATCAGAAAAGAAAATGATCAGAAATGCATAAGTGGCATGTTTACAATAAATTACAAATGAGGATTTACAGCTATGGGGTGATATGTTGTAATGATCAGATTTGTTATTAATCGAGTTACACTAAATCAGGATCTTTTATCTAACTTCCAGTGCGGTGGAGGCCTAGTGGAGCAAGAAAAGACAAGTAACAACAACGACAACAACTATTAACTATTATTAAGTGACAAAGAAGCCAAAACGGTGCACCAAAAAAACACAATATTTACAAAATATATACAAATACGAAAAAAAGTATGTGTGTGTGTGTGTGTGTGTGTGTGTGTGTGTGTGTGTGGATGGAATGGAATGTCCAAAGTCCGGGTTATTTATTAACGTTTTTGTGAGTGTGTGTAGCGGGAGAGATGGCTTGGTCTCACCGGTAACAATAAAACAGGAGAGCGAAGATGGAGCAAGAGATGTTGTGAATCAGTCTGGAAGGAATGAATCCAGTAAACGGGATAATCCAACTTGGCATGGTATTCACTCTCTCTTAAAATAATGTCCATGAACACCATAATCTCTTCTCCTCGAGTTTCTTCCTGGGTGAACTTTTATGCCATATCACATGACCCAGCACGTCATCGGGATTCTCTCACAATGCAGCGCGCATGTTTGCGAGAGCTCAAGCCCGTAACCAAACCACCGTCATCGGGGCAAAATAAAACTTATTCATACCATTGGTTTTTGTGGGATGCCTCGAGATACAGTGTAATTTATTGCCCCTTTTTTATTTTTAATCTCTGCTGGACCCTCCCTTTGGGCGCTAGCTTAGCAAAAAGTTTTTGTGGGGCAGAGGAGTGTGGGTGCCGCTTTGATCAAACCAGTTCAGTATTGTACAGCTTGGTTTGTTTGGCTCTCCGCATTTCTTCTCTGTGTTTCCCTTCCTCCGTGAGGATTTATAATGCAGTTTGATCCTGAGTTGGTGTTTGGTTGATCTGCCTTCCCAGATGTCCTTTTAAGTTCAGCTTTGAGTCCCCTCTTATGCCTCCGACAGACCTTACATGTCCAGATATAATGCCAGACATCCTTGCAAGCGGTGGGCCATCAGGTGATGTCTATGAGTCTCATGATGTAGGCGTTGATCTGACAACCTACGTCGTGCCACTTGTAGTGGATGCTTTTTTGTGTCTTCGCCTGGTGGATCTTCCCATCTGCCATGATGAACCTCTGGGGAGATTGAGCAGTGTCCACGGGAGCCCGATCATCCAGCTGCCACCATAGGGTCTCCTGCATAAGAGTGTAAGTGCTCCCCGTATCCAGCACTGCGTTCACTTCCTTTGCATGCACTGACACTGGTACCAGGAGAAGCGAGGGGGTTGCGTGGGGCTGAGCGATGGAAAGTCCGTCTAGGTGTTTCCGACAGATAAATTTATCCGACAGATAAATGTTTTTCGTTAGTGTGTTTGAGAGCATAGTCGTCTGGTAAGAATGCAGTCATGAATGCCTCTTTTAAAGACCCCATAATCCTTTACCTTGGCCTTCCACCAGCTCAGAGCAGGACCTCGTAATTCTGTGCTGAGCGTTCCTAGCAGCTCCATGCTGGGAAGTGGCCTAATTTCCAAATAGTTTTCACACTAGTCGCCAAACAATGGAACCTCCAAACGAATTGTAGGTCGAGCGCAAAAGGGGGAAGTAGCCTGCAAAATGTACAAAGGTATGGATGTCTATGTACAGAGGGTGCAGTATGTATTAGAAAGAGGTTAAGTCTGGTATATACAATATGTATGTACAAACAATATAGTGTGGAGTGGTTAAGAAATTTTTTGAATATAACATGCTGAACAGGATATACATATATGTGTGTGTGTGCTCTCAAAACATTCAAGTTTAGTGCAAATAAATGTCCAGATTTGAGATCTGTAAATAATAATTAGGAGGATCATAAAATATTAAACTCCTAATCAGTGATACAGTAGTTCCATTTTCAATACATACTTTACATATGTGTTTATATAATTTTAATTCAACAAACTTATAAAATGTGTTTATATGTGTTTAGCTCAAGGAACAGACATAGTCTCAACATGGTGGAACCTGATCAATGTCTCTGTGAAATTAGTAGACGGTCAGTTTAACCATTTTGTCTGCCTCCTGGCGTGGGATCTGGACTGTTACTGATTAACTAGACCTGGTCTAAGACTAGAGGCTACACTGCAAGAAAATGAGAGTAGAACCTCCTGCAAGATCTCTGAAGGTGGCTCTGTCAGGCTCTGTGGATCAGCCTTGTTTGTCAATAGACATCACACAGATGCTCGATCAGATTCGAATATGTTCTTTGGAATCAATCCAGACAAGCTTGTCTTCACTCCCCACACTGTTCATGACCCTGTTGCTGGTTCACCAGTTGTCCTTCCCAGGAACTCAACACTGCATACTGAGAAAACCTCAGAGAGAACTGTGACTGAGTTCTCTTTAAATCATATTCTGGCTCTTAACGTCCTTCAGATCCTTACACCTATTTCTCCTGTTTTCCAACCCAAGAACTTTTTGAAATGGCTGTTAACATGCTACCCACCAAATTACACCAACAGATGTGTGTCATTGTAATGAAATCTTGAAATTAATTATTCTAATATGAACAATAATTCTGTGTTTTCATACCGGACAGCGTGAGCAGAATCAGAGCCGAGTGCAGCATCTTCATCTCTTCTTCAGTAAGGTCTTCACAATACGGTACTACTGTAAGTATATTGTATACTGAGCTCAATTGGTGATGAGATGTGAGAATTAAAACACTCTATCTTGAAAAAGAACAGTGCCAAAGTACCGAGCACAGCTGCAGCACCACAAGAGTGTCAGACATGTATAACAGGAAGATAAACAGAGGCCTCATGCAATATTTTCCCCTGCACACATACATATATAAAAGCTTTTAATAGTCGAATGATGACAAAAGTTATATTTAAAATAAATTAATAAATAATTAAAGCAGAGAGGTAATGCTTCCACGTTCAGAAAATAAACAATAAATCCATTGTGTTAGGGTCGCCTGGTTCTGTGTGCAAGGCTGATCCACAATTTCTGTTGAATTCGTTTAAAGATTATCTTTGTGTGTGTTTGTGCGTGTGTGTGTGTTTGTGCGTGTGTGTGTGAGCGCATGTCTCTGTGTGCAGAAAACAGTGCATGAGGCTTCTGTTCTCGTCATATTTCACACTTGTGGTGTCTAAGTTTGTAGCTATATTGGGTATATTCTATTAACCCAGGAAGTAATTTTAATTTCACACATCCTGTCTGAATCAGAGAGCTCAGTATACAAACAGACCCAACACTGAGTGTGTGAAGTTCTTACTGAAGAAGAGATGAAGATGCTGCACTCGGCTCTGATTCTGCTCACGCTGTCCGGTATGAAACATCATCTCACTCTTACACAGGATTATTGTT